>JASANF010014332.1:0-87790 GCA_030248245.1 Trissonchulus sp. WLG1_4 | reverse complement strand
TGTCTTAAAATTTGTACAAAATGCTAGCCCTAAAGTTTCAGTACTTAAGTTTGACTACATGTAATGTTTTCTTGTATACGTACTGCTACAAAACTTCCTCGGAATTTTTACGTGAATGCTGTGTTAAAACGCCTACTCTTACTGTATATAAAAGTTGCTGTGGTTGCGGCGTTCAAATATATATATATATATATGATATTGTAGCTGTAATTGAATCAAAACTTGACAATGGTGTCTGACTCCTCAGTTGTATGGAATCCCAATTTTTTTACTGCAAAAAACAGAAACAGGCATGGGGGTGGAGTCCTTTTTGTGATTAAAAAATCTTTTTCTTTTATTATTCCTGATCTTATCGAACCATTGAGGTCTGAATCCTTGGCTGTCGATGTTATTTTTAGAGATAAACGTGTAAAATTTGTACGTATTTATCGCCCACCAAGTGATAGAGACGCGTTATACGATGTAATTCACAATATACAAATACTTGTTGAGGATGTTGATATGTTATTGATCAGTGGTGACTTTAATCTTCCTTACATTGACTGGGATAATTGTATAGGCCATTCTATCGATGCTCAGGATTTTATTAATTGTTTGAGTGATCTAGGTCTTGATCAACTTGTATCTAGTGCAACTCGGTTCAATCCCTGTCCTACTCTGGTATTATCTCTTAATGTAGATGCTCCACTTGCGAGCTCTGACCATGCTACTGTATGTTTTTTGTATTAATGTTGACCTTTTCAAACCTAAAATCGAACTTTTTAATTCTTTTTGATATGGACAAAGCTGCTATCAGCTCGGCTTTAGGAAGTTTTGACTGGATAAACTTTTTTGGTCTTCGTATCCTGGATCATCTGGTTTACAAATTGTTGATGCATTTTAGTTAGCTTTAAAAAACTTGCTTCACAATCTGATTGCTCAGTTTGTTCCGTTAACGCGTATGTTTGCTGATAAGCTCTGTTGGAATCGGTCCTTGCGTAAACTGTATAAACGTTAGCAAGATGCTTTTAAAGATTGGACTAGGGCTATAGATATAACAGCTAAGCGTCGTTTTGAGGCTGCATCTGAAATGTTTTCTTTTCAATACAAGGCTTATTGTGCGGAATACAAGAAACGTGTAGCTCAGAGAAATAACAAGAAAGCTTTTTTAATAAATGTTTCGAGTAAATTCAAGTCTAGTAGTGGGATCCCTTGTTTGATGTCTGGGAATGCATTGGCTGACATTGAATCTGAAAAGTGTAGTGTCTTGTCCACTCATTTTGGTTCGGTGTATACGATAGATGACGGGCGATCCCCTGTCTAAGATATTGTGGCTGCTAATTTTCTCAATAAAATATATTTGATGTTATACAAATCTTCGAATTTTTCTCTAAACTTCGTGGCACCCTAGTTAGGGACCTATACCATACCCTATACATTTTATAAAACTTTTGCTGCAGTATTAGTTTTTTCGATATATATATTTTTTATAACTGACTTTTGGTTTTTGTCTTCAGCTGAGTGAAGCCCCTCTGAATGGAAAAACGACAATGTTGTTCCAGTTTTGAAGGGCAAGGGTTCTAGAAGCTCACCGGATAACCATAGAGATATATCACTTACTTGCGGGGCTTTTAGAAATCTTGATTCTCTTATACGTAAAAATATACTTGGCTATTGTTTAAAAAATAAAATTTTTGCGATGGAACAACATGGCTTTCTTCCAGGCAGATCTACTTGCTCTAACTTAATACACTGTCTTAATTCTTGGACGGCCTCTGTTGACACCAAAGAATGTGTTGATATTGTGTATATTGACTTTAAAAAAGCTTTTAATTCAGTTTCTTTTCCAAAATTGAAGTTGAAATTAAGAAATTAAGCATTTGGTGGAAAATTTTTAAACTTGATTATAGCTTTTGTGACTGGTCGGAAATAACGTTTAAAAATTAATAATTCCGCCTCTGAGTGGGCTCCTGTTGTGAGCGGTGTCCCACACGGTTCTATATGCGGTCTTGTGTTGTTTCTTTTGTATGTTAATGATATAATAGACTCATGCGAAGATATAGGCAGCGTATGGTATGCCGATGACTGTAAGCTGTTTGCTAAGGGATAGGGGAGAGCACATGTATCACAACATGCTTTGGATCGTTTCAGTGTATGGTGTGGGAACTGGCAGTTTACGGTGGCGGTTGCTAAATGCTTCTGTTTATATTTAAGCAAAAGAAATGTGCGTTACAGCTACACAATTGGTGGTGCTGATATTTCTGTTGTTAATTCCTGCAGTGATCTGGGGATAATTATTTCAAATGATCTTAAACCGTCATTGCACATAAGTAAATCTTGCAAGAAAGCAGCATCAGCATTATCTTTGTTAGTCAATAATACTGTGTGTAATGATAGCAATATTTGAGTTTTGTTGTATAAATCTTATGTTCTTCCATTCTGGGCTATATATAATTCAAAGCTTTGGGCTCCTTGGATGAATAAAGATATATTAGTTGGTATTAAAGATAGATATATGTTAGCGCATTCTAAAACTGTTTTGTAATAGCCTAACTCCTTGTCGTACTCTGCCTTATGGTTAACAATGTCAAATTTTTGGTCTAAAACCTCTGTATATTAGACGTCTAGCTAAGGATCTTGTTTTTGTTTACAAAGTTTTTTATGGCTGCATTGATAGCCCGAACGACTTTTGCAAGTTTGCTATAATGTCTCAGCTCCGGGGTCACTCCTTCAGAATGTACACGGATAAAACTAACTTTGATGTCAGGAAGTATTTTAATAGTAATAGGGTGGTTCAGGCTTGGAATTCACTGCCCTGCCGTGTCAAGTAATAGGAGCTAGGCAAGTTCAGATCTAAACTGTGGGAACAGGAGAATATTTGGTCTAACTATGGACCGGTGAAAATTTTTTAATTTACTAGGACAGTTTCTAATGGAGTTGCGGGAATTAATTCAAAACGCCAAAAAAGTCTGCTACATTTTCACCTCACCCGTTGAGCTGGTTTATGACGTCATCATGGACATTTATGACGATTTTTAAGAAGTTGCGTTGAAGAATGCATCTGCACTTGAGTCTATGATGTCATTATGACATAACCTCCATTCGTACTCGTATCGGGTGGTTTCAGAACCACCATTTTATTACTACTACTTATTATAACAATATACTACTTATTATTACTACTTATAACAAAAAACCATTCCGGCCAATATTCAAAAGGCTGCAAATCTAGAAGTTTTCCGGTTAAATGGACCATAGCAGGGGATAGGGTTTAGGCTTTATTGACGAGCCAATTTACACTGTAATTTGTACAATGAAACCAGTTGTGACAACTAAGTTCCCCCTTTATTTTACAATCTAAAACATAATTAGAGACTAATAGAAATACTGTTTAGACTCAATTTCGATTCACAAAATTTTTATAAAATGTGTGACTTTTAGGCTCGTTTCCCATAGCAACCTAACGTGAATATCGACATCAATGCCAAATGTTGCCACCTAACCAAAAGTGCTAGCTTAAGGGGTCCAGGACGCTGAATTTACAAACATTAGCAAGGTCAACAAATATAGAACACCATTTTTTAGTTGTATACTTAGCAATTTTTTTTGCCACTGCCTTAACGCCGGCAGAGCGTTACATTATTTGTTCACAGCTACGTTCTTAATTGCGTTGATTTTTTGTTTGTTTTTGTTTTTTTGTGTTTTCTTTCATTCTGTTTGTTTAAATTTTTCCTTTTGTTTCGTTTTCATCTCTGCCACTTGCCACAGCTAATGTTGTTGTTGCCCAGCATAAGCAATAGAAACATTGAAAAATCACTATTAAATAGAATTGAAAGAGCTGAAAATTGGCTTTAGTTTCGTTTTTGTTTTTTGTTTTTGTTTTTTATCGTTTTTTTCGAACTCCCAATAATTTTTGTAACGTTAATTGGTTCTTTCAACATAACACCCTATATTGTGGATTTCGAATTTATAAGTTTTATGAATTCCACTCATCCGACAACAGCCTACTAATAAACTGGCCGGCTATTTAATTTTTAGCTATTATACTTGATTAAATATATTTTCATGAAATCTTGGTAATTATTTTAAGTATTATCACATTTTTACAGTGCTGGATAATGACTCGGGTAATGTTTTGGCTTGGTCTTGATATGTGTATACTGTTTGTCAGTTTTTCTAAGCATTAACTAAAGCGGCTCTCAAAATGATTAAGTACCGTTAAGGCAGCAGTTTTGTAAGGTCCACAGTTTTGATTAAAACTCTGATGAAGCGTTAGAGCAGCAACTGTTTTGTTAGAGCTACAGGGTGTCCTATTAGGTTCACAGTTTGTTAACGCCACTGTGTCTACTGCACCCAACACTATATTTTACAATTATTACGATGCGGTCAATAAAATTATACTACACAATATTTTTCCGTTGTATACTTAGCCATGTTTCCTGCCGCCGCCTTAACGGCGGCAGGGCATTACATTTTTTTTTATGCTCAGTACGTCTAGGTTCTAAGATGAGTTAATCTTTCGTTCATTTTTGTTTTCTTTTTCATTTTCTTTCATTTTCGTCTTTTCAATTTTTTCTTTTGTTTCTTTTTTATTTTTGCCACTTATATAATTTTGGCAGCTAGCCGGATTAGATATACTTATGGGAAACGAACTAATGTTGTTAATGCCCAGCATAAGCAAGATTTAAACTGAAAAATATTTAATAACACCAAGATTAAGATATGTATTTAAAAGCTTATATTATTATTTTATTAAAATAAGGTTTTGACATTATAATATGAGTATTTTCGACAAATTTACGTGTATCACGCATGCTACGGCTTTTGAAACGCAGCATCTAGGTCCCCTCTGCTAAGATTCATCAAAAAAATTTCTGAAGATTGGTACTCGTGTTACACAATAGCAAGAAACTAACTTTAGTTTTTATTTTTGTTTTCTTTTTGTTCTTTATCGTTTTCTTCGAACTCCCAATAACTTGAGTAACGTTTATTTATCTAACCTAACACCTTTTATTGTGGATTTCAAACTTATGAGTTTTATGAATTCCACTTATCTAACTACAGCCAGCTAATAAATTGGACTGCTATTTAATTTTTTAACTATTATACTTGATTAATTATATTTTTGTAAAATCTCGGTAATTATTTTAAGTATTATCACTTTTTTACAGCGCTGGATAATGACTGGGGTAATGTTCTGGCTTGGTCTTGATATGTGTATACTGTTTGTCAGTTTTTCTAAGCATTAACTAAAGCGGCCCTCAAAATGATTAAGTACCGTTAAGGCAGCAGTTTTGTAAGGTCCACAGTTTTGATTATAGACTCTAAATCCCGTAGAATTCAGTAAATTTATTTCAAATCTCATTGAGGTCTTAATATTTTCAATATTTAACTATGATTTATGGGATGCTTATCAGTTTCTAACTTAAATTAGTTATAATCTACCATTAAAGCTTTAGAACTACTTAGCGTAATTAAAAATCATTTCAACCACAATTAATGGCCGCGTTATTATTTCTTTTATAATAGAGACACTCAACGAATAGTGCAACCGCTTCTCAGTGACCACTCAGCAGATGAGCTTGTTTAACGGTTAAATTTAATCATTAATGAATAATTGAACAACAAAAAGCGATCATAGAAAAAAGGAGCAAAATTTTTTTATAGTTTGCTAGAAAGGAGTGATTGTAAAATGATTAAACTAAATCAACAAATCAGATCAACACATAAGACTAAATATTTCACGCAATGAACCATTTCAACAAAATCTCGCAAAAACATTTTTTATTCAATATTATATTTGATAGCTATCCTGACTTTAGATTTACACATTTTGAACACAAACTATTTTATGGTTTGATATTGGGCACTGCTTGTTTTTCAGGACAATTTCTATACTTTGATTTTGTCAGTTTCAAAACTATGACAATGTTGCATATTGTCTTTTTCATTTGCACAGCCTTTGCTGGTAAATTATTTGCAGTTTTGATACTTTTTTGATTTATAGCTGTTTAATATGTTTTGCGTTTTCTTAAATACACGTTTTTGATAAGTGATTATGTATATATTCTATACGTTATTTGCCAATTTTGTTTATGGATCATTACGTAACATAAATTGATTGACATTCAAAACACCAAAACATTAACTGACTGATATTCAAAACACCGTAACATAAACTGATTGATGATCTCGTCACCTGAGCTGTATACGCAATTTAGTACAACTGCACGTCGCGGACGTATATTTCGGCTAACATGCAGCCTCAAAGGTGTTAAATAAAATGCTCGTTCCAGGTTCAGTGATCCCAGATAAACGAAATTCAGAGACCACTGATCTACAATTATTACTGAAAGATCACACCAAGTTCACCATGTCAATGTATCACAAAGCTTTGGAGTTCCAACCAAATGATAATGTGGTATTCTCTCCAACGTCAATTTCTATTGCGCTTGGTATGCTGCAAGTGGGCAGTGGCTCACAAACTGAAGAGCAAATTCGGCAGAGCGTCTTTCCATCGTTGACTCCTGAACACGTTAAAGATGCTTACTTGAAGCTGGTGCAGAAAGTGTCCACTAATAGCTCCAGCTACACAATGGATACAGCCAATGCGGCCTTTGTTAATGAAGCAATCACTTTACGACCGCAATACAAACAGATGTTGAAGGATTACTTTAAAAGCAAGGTAGCTAACTATTAACAAAATTATTATGTGAAGTATGTCTAAGAAATGTGGTTAATGTGAATAGCGTGTTTATATAAAGGTTAAAATTATGTCTAACGAAGTTTTTGCAATAACGAACGCTCAACGTATTCACATTTGACAAATTGATGTAAAGTGCTTGGCTCAAAGACGGCACAGTTTTGTTACGAATTTTACGAACGGGTGTTTGTGAATTTTAGCTGCGGCCACTTGCTTCTCTATTTTGCCCCCAATATTTGTATCTGCCCCGAATGTTGCATTTTCTTAAATAAATACTATTCTAACTGGTTTTTCGTGTAATTTCTGTATTTTTTAGGTCAGGTAGCGTAGGTTTAGCGTAGATCTCAGTTTTACGTAATTTCCAGGCTTAGTGAGCGACGTAGGCCCAACCTTCTAGTCAAGGGAGTCACACTTCGGTCTCGGACCTAGGTAATCTACCTGAAAGCCTTGGAGGCTGCACCCAACCCACTAGAAACTTAACATGGCGAGGCTGCCAGCCCGAATGTCGACAACCCAGACGTGAAGGTGAGGCCAAAACACGTCACTTCCCGTGGTTTTCTTGTGTTTTGTCTAGAAAATGCCCCCCCCCTAAGCGTTATGCTGCCCAAATTTTTCGGAAAATTTTAATATTTGTGCTACCTAATCTATGAAATTTTTCTATTATGGTTTTTGCCCCTAATTTTTCATTTTTGTGAAAAATTTTCGCTTAAAGCTTCATGAGCATTTACAGATCTCCACCTCGGCGTAGTTCAGTTTCGGAAATCCCCAATTCAAATAGTTTGGAAAATAAAACAATAGCGGACAGGAAGGCCCGGAATAAGGAAAAACACGGCTCTGAATTGAATTTAAGCGAAAAGAATTCCCCTCCCTCAACTATCCCAAAATTTGAAGGAAAGTTAGACCCTTCATTGACATTTCTGGGGATAGAAAACCAGTTGGTGAAAACTGAAGAGGAGCAGAAGCAAGAAGCAGATTTGTCACCCCCCCCTCCAAAAATGAATTTTCCGGAAATTGCACGCCGTGATTACATCACAGCGTTCAAAAATTTACCACCATTTCAGGGTACGGGTGCTGCAACTAAAGTTTCGAATTTTGTCCGAAACTTTGAGTCTCTGGATAAAATTAACGGCGTACCCGAGCATGTCTGATTGGCCCTGATGTCCAACAGTCTGGGAGACAAGGTTTTGACTCAAATTGGGGAGCTGGGGATGCCCGAATCCTATGAGGGACTCAAAGCCCTCCTTTTTCGTATTTACGAGCCCTTTCCCACCACAAAAGAACAGTGGGCAGAGCGTTTCCTCACCCGTTACCAGCGTCCGGCTGCAAATTCCCATGTTTATATCACCGAGCTCCAACTCTTGGCGGCCAAAGCTTTCAGTTCTGAACCTGAAAACTTGAAGTCCAGTCAAATTTTAGAACAGGTGAAAAAAGGCCTGAATTCAGAGTTGATTCATTCCTAGCTGATGCCAAAAATTGAACGGGAACCGGCGCTGCAATCCTAAACCGAGCCCTGGAAATTATAACGGGCGCCGAGAGAGATATGCTCGGGTCGGAACAATACGCCGCGGTCGCAGCCACGCCTGACCCAGTCGACCTGTCGAAGGATGGTTCGAAGTCGGCATCGACCACGTCCACCCACAATTTCTCAGGACCCGACTTGGCCAGTGCAACAACCACAGCCGCCGAATTCCAAAATTTCGACAAAATCTTCAGAGCACACCATAATTTGGTGGAACAGGTCCAAGCTCTCACTCAAAAATAGATCAACTAACAGGTATGGTTTATGAGCATGCAGCACCAGTTCACCCCCTCCCCAACCCATTTTTAGGGCCAAGATAGCCAACATAGATATACACACGAACCGGGATATTTTATGGGCGTGCAGGAAAATTATCGCCGTCCACCCCCACCCCCATGCGCTATTTGTCGGCGGAATAATCATATCACCCAGGATTATTTCTATAATCAAGATCGGATGCGGGGTCCCCCTCTTCGAGGTCCACCTAGATTTATGGGTCCTCCACAGCATCGGTACGAGGGTTCACCTCGTTTTAGTAGCCAAAACCTGCGCTACAGTAATCCGGGCCCACGGTATTCCTCCCCAGTTTTTCGGCAGCCAAGACCTATCCGACCTCGAAACGAAAATTTTTGTTAGTGGGGGAAAGAGAGTCCCGGCTGTCCCCCAAAATCCCTGACCCCCCCTGGTGCAAGTTTGTCTCGGGACAAGCATGCGAATGATTCGAGTTTGGACAGGGCGCGAATTGGATGCGAACAGGCGGATACACCGGACCGCATGGTCCAGATATCAGAAACCTGCTCGTCTCCAAACGCTCAGCAGAATATATACATTTCGGCTAAAAAAAAATCACAACCTAACATTGATTCTAACTCACTAAAACATCTGCAGTCCAAAGTCGAATCTGAAGACCATCCCTGTGAAAATATTACCGCAAAGACGGTAGTATATAATTTAAATTTGACTGATGCACAGCGTTGGAAATTGTTCAGAATGTTTCAAATTCAACCTGAAAATTTGCAATCGGAAAATTCAAAATAGCCTAAGTACCTAAGCAGTATATACCGGAAAGCAAACCTAGTTTCCGGAAATCGTTTGACGGGTCTTGCATCAAAAAGCAAAACCCTAGCGATTATATACATGTGGGCAACCGATTTGCTCTTTTGTCTAGTGTAGGGAAAAAAAACCCCAAGTCCTCACAACAACCCGAAGGAACTGAAGTGGTTCCAAAATCAGAAACTGAAAATCTACCTACGCTTTCAGTTGAGCGTAAAAAGCGCAACGCCAAAAAGAAAAAGAATGGTTGCGAGGAGGACAAATCTGAACCAAGTCCATCGCTGGCACAACGCTGTTCTTCAACTACGGCTCAACAGTTACGTATGCAGTGTGAGCAGAATTGACTTACAGTCCTACGTAATGTGAGACGGCTACAGGGAGGAAAACTCGTTCCGGCCCAAAGTCCTAAGACAGCTATAACTAGTCTACATAGTTTTGTGGGGCCAGAAACGGCGGTTACCTCCGGGGAAATTTCAAAAACAGAAGGGCCATTTAATAGCTCCACCACAGCCGAAAATGGCTCGGAGCCAGGGGTAGACGATCCCATCATTGAGCAGATAGCTGACCCTAGAGGGTACTTTTTAAAAAGGAAAAATTGGGAAAAGGAGGAAAATCCCACCCAGAATTTAGAGAATCAGTCCCCTTTCCCCCTCAAACTTTCAACACCGATACTGTTGCCGCGCTCAGTCAAGGAAACAAGCTTGAAACTGAATTGTCAAACACCGATAATTATTATATCGGACCCAGAACTCGTATATCTCGTGGCCGTGCTTGTGTAATTGTCGTACGTATGTCCGAATTGTTCGTATTTGCATTGTTAGATGCCGTGGCTTCTCACTCTATTATGTCGGAAAATTTATACGAAGTGCTTAGAAATCGGCACCATTTCACCAAAACTATGTCACCATCAGCCCCTTACGCAGTGTTAGCTAACAATCAGCCTATGCAGTATTCTGCATCAGTCCAAGGCCAAATTGAGTTTAAAGGGCACCATTTTATATACGTGTGTAATGTAACTAAAGTATGTCCATATGATTTAGTTTTGGGAATAGATTTTCTGGCCGAAAATTCCTAGAATATGCAGTTAGGAATGGATTTTCTTGCCGAAAATTCCTGGAATATGCAGTTAGCAACGCATACAATCACTAGCACTTTGGAACTACGGAAATGTTATTTCCAGACGAAATTACCACCATTTTGGATAACATACGTATGAGTAAGGAGGATGGTATGTGCGTAGTTTTGTGCGAAGACGTAGAATAGTATGCGTACCGGTATGTCCGAATTCCGAAATTTTAATACCAATAGTTTTGCAAAAGGATCGGCAATTTGCAAATAAGAGAGGACTGCAAGATAAAAAAGAGAACCAGAACGATTTTACATAGTGTGAAACTCAGTCCACAGTGTGTTTGCAAGTTGATGCCGAAACCTTATATCTAGAACCTAAATTGGAACTATTGGAAGAAAAAGGCATTTATATACCTAACGGCCTAATCTACGACCTAGCGCAACCTACGTATGTACGAGCCTTTAATCTCTCTGGAACGTACGTACAGCTACGACGAGGCAGTTCTATTGCACAGGCACGTATGGTCCGACCTAAATCTGCAAACGGTGTGATTGTATACTGTGAGCCCGATTGTAAACAGTGTTACCTAACTGAGAATATGCAATCCATCGCGATGTACGTACAATCGGATAGGGTATACTCTGGTGGTGACTCCCTTGGGATAAGCGGGACGCATGGCCCACAATCCATATCCCAGAGGGATAGCTTGGGAGGCATCACACTATATGCAGGTGTAGAGCAGCAACAGTATACCAAGGAGTGTGATAATTACTCGCCAGTTGGGAATGTGTATACACCCCACTATGTAGATTTTGAGCAGTATATACATCAGTACGAACAATCGGTGGCTTGTAACGAGAAAAATTTGCCATCTTTCAACCCAGACCCAGATAACCCTACATTACTATCCGACGAAGAGGTACTAAAGGGGTTGGATTTGGAAAATTGTGACCTGCCCCCTAAAACCAAGCAGACTCTAGCTAAGTTAGCCTGCAAGTACAAAAAAGTATTTGCTACCCCCGAAAATATGGGAAGATGTAAAAAGGGTTTTCATGTAGTAAATACGGGAATAACGGTCTGGTAACTTCGGCTCCTTTTCGTGCAAATCCGTCTGATAAGCAAGAAATTGAAAAGCATATAAAAACTATGCTGGACCAAAGGGTTTGTGAAAAATCTAGTAGTCCCTGGTCTTCTCCCTGTATGTTGGTAGCTAAAAAGGATGGTACCTGTCGGACTCAGCCGATTTGTGTGTATACATATTTGCGCACATATACGTACTGTTTCGATCTATAAGTATGCGCGTGCAGCGCGGCGAACCTAAATTGCATATTCAGTTCGTCGCGCTGGCTACAGTTTGTCTAGACTGTTGCTGTTCAGTTCGGTTAGAATAAAGTGAAGTTTTGGGGTAGTGCGGTTGTTTCGTTTTTACTCTGGCTGTCCCAGCCATTTAATGTTAGTCCCAGTTGGATTTGACATGGTCCTCAGAATTTGAACCAGCGATAGTTTTTTGTTATTGTTTGCATTTTTATAATGTTTATGCCTTTTTTATATAATTGTAATCAGTCGCGCAGGTTTGCTGCCGACTTTTTTTCTGTTAGTTTGTAATTTGTAGAGTCGCGTGGGGATTGCCACCGACATTGTCGTTGTCCGTTGTCACGCTGAGTTGCAGCTGACTGATCGCCTTTTTGTCACGCTGAGTTGTAGCTGACTGTTATTGTTTTGTTGTCACGCTGAGTTTCAGCTGACAGATGTCTCTTTGTCACGCTAGGTTGTGGCTGATTGATGTCCTTTTGTCACGCTGAGTTGCAGCTGACTGATACCACCCTTTTGGCTTTTGCAGTCGCGCGGATGTTGCCGCCGACTTTGTCTAGCGTAGTCTAGCGTAGACATTGCTGCTAACTGTCTGTGTACGTCTAGGTAGCATTTAATCGTACCGGATTGCGGTCGATTGTTGACCTACTTCTAGCTGAAAACCTTTCGCTATGTCGTCTGATGAGAAACGTTTGTCCTTGCGAAAGCAACAAAAGTCTGCGGCAAAAACTAATGCTCAAAAGGAACTGAAGAAAGCAGAACTGTTTCTAGATCCTAGTAGTACACTAGAAGAAGAACAAATCGAGGTAACAATAGGCAAACTTCAGTCATACAGAAAAACTTTGCGTGAGCTCGATGACATAATACTAGTGTCATATGATAATGAGGAACGCTTTGCAGCCGAAACGGCCAAGTCTATGGATTTTGACGAGAAATTACTGGATGCGAGCACAAGACTCACCACGCGCATTCATGTGTCAAAAACAACTCAGAATGGTCCTCAAATTTCAAATGAAACTCACAATAGCTCCGTAGACAGATCACATCAAGCAACAGTGAGAATGCCCAAGCTGCAAATTTACAATTTTAGTGGTGATGCACTAAAATGGCAGGAGTTTTGGGACAGCTACGATGTCGCAGTGCATAGCAACAGCGAGTTGACTCCTACCGAAAAATTCACTTACCTCAAATCCTTTCTAATAGGAGACGCTTTGCGGATAGCTGATGGCTATCGACTGACGACAGCTAATTACGAATTTGTAATTTCTACGCTGAAATAGCGCTACGGGGATCCACAAATAGCAATTTTCTCACATTTTGAAGCGATGCTTGCCATCCCAGCAGCAAATCATGAATTATCGCAGCTACAAGATGTGTTCGACAATTGCGAAAAACACATACGTAGTTTAGTCGCTCTAGGGCTGCCTGAAGAAACCTTTGGGCAAGTTTTTACGCCGATTGTGTTGTCAAAACTACCCAAATTCGTCCGTATGGAGCTTCACAGGAAAATAGGGACACACAAATGGACACTCTCGAAGCTTCGTGAGCTGCTAAAGGGTGAGCTACACGCACGCGATATGAGTCAGCGCGCCTTAGGAGCAGTTGCTAGTGGAACTAATGGAACCGACGGAGCAACTGGTGGTAAGGCGATGGTAAAGAACTCCAGTTTTCCGAAAAACCGGCACCCATTCAAGCAACATAAAGTAGTCCCGCCCTCATCTTCGCTAGTAAATACCTCTACAGATCGAACTGCTCGTTGTGCTTACTGTGGAGGAGGTCACTACAGCGATCAGTGTACCTCATACACAGATGTTTCTTCTCGACGCCAACGATTGGGGGGACGTTGTCTTTCGTGCTTGACACCAAACCATCGTGTCCGGGACTGCCGGCAACGACGACCGTGCTACTATTCTAACAAGTCCGGCCATCACAGAAGTTTGTGTGATCCCAAGTTTGGACCAAGGGTGAACACTAAATCCAGAAAACAGGATTCCTCACTACCAGTTGCCAGTCTGAACGTAGACTCCCGTGAATTTTTACCGGCTCCAACGGTAAATTTGTTGTCCCACGGTGAACAAACTGTTTTGCAGACAGCAATAGCCAAGGTTGTCGGTTCTCAGGGACAGCAATCGACCAGACTGCTCTTCGATACTGGCTGTTCTCGATCATTTATCACCACTCGTTTGTGTACACAAATAGGAGCCAGATACAAAGGAGAGGACATAATTTCAATTGCCGGTTTTGCTGATTTGAAAAGAAAAACAATTCGGTACAAAGTATACGAATTTGATGTGGTAAATCGGGACGGTAGCCGAATCACCGAATCACGCGAACGCAACGGATGTTCTGACCTGCCATGTTCAACGTGTTCCTCTTGACGTTGAACGATATTCATTCGTCAAATTGATACCCCTCGCGGAACCCCTAATTTCAGAACCTCAGATGGTCGATATTGATATATTGATAGGGGGTGATTATTACTATAACTTCGTCGGTGCAGAGCAGATAAAATGCTAGCGGTATTGTGTTTCTGTCGTCCACGTTGGGGTATATAGTGGCGGGTAGACTGGAGGCGCCCACATCAGCTGAGCGCACAGTGTCAGCCATGCTGCTGACCAAAATGAGCACGATACCTGAATCGAACTTGGAACTTGAACGATTTTGGCGATTAGAGGATATAGGCATCAAGGATCTCCCAGATACTGTTGATGACGAAGTGGCCCTAAAATATTTCAGTGACACTATTCGATATAATAATGGTCGGTATGAGGTTAAGTGGCCTTGGAAACAAGGGGCGGATAAGTTACCCGACAACTACTGGCTTTCGCGGGGACGACTGAAGTCGTTGCTGAAAAGACTTTCAAGCATGCCTGACATTTTAGCCAAGTATAACGACACAATACAAGAGCAGATGGAAAGGCAGATAATCGAAACAGCCCCCGAAAAGCCGGATGGGGATAAAATACACTACATTCCCCACCATTGCGTAATTACGCCTCAAAAATCGACTACGAAATTACGAGTGGTATATGACGCCTCAAGTAAAAGCAAAGCAGCGGAACCGAGCGTGAACGACTGCATCTATAGGGGCCCCGTAATTCTAGCTAACCTTTGTGGCTTACTCCTTCGCTTCCGGCTCCATGCAGTCGGATTAGTCAGCGATATCGAGAAGGCATTCTTGCAAGTTATGTTGCAGAAGCCTGATTGCGATGTGACTCGGTTTCTGTGGACTCGAAATATTTTGGTCCCACCTACACCAGACAATATAACTGAGTATCGGTTTTGCCGTGTCCCCTTCGGAATAAACGCTAGCCCTTTCCTTTTAGCCGCTACTATTTCGCATCACTTGACGACAGTCGGGACTCCTGTCGCAAAGGAAATTTTGGACAATGTCTATGTCGATAATGTGCTTGGCGGACGAAACTCAATCACGGATGCCTATTACTTTTACTGCGAAGCTAAGAGGCTTTTTCAAGGCGCTTCCATGAACCTCCGTGAATGGTACTCTAATGACAAACAGGTCACGAGTAAAATCAGCGAGACTGACCGCGGAAAGGGAAACTCAACTAAAGTGTTAGGAATCAATTGGGACTTGAATTGTGACTCACTTCACTGCTCAGTCGGAAATTTTGACGAATCTTCGGTACGAAGTAAGCGTCAGTTTTTAAAGGCATTAGCTAGTGTCTTTGACCCTTGTGGGTTTTTTGCACCCGTAACGGTTTGTGGAAAAATTATGCTCCAGAACCTTTGGAAGCAGAAACACGCTTGGGATGACCCGCTACCGACGGATCAGTTAGAGGCAGGAAAACTAATTTTAGCTCAGTTGAAGCGAATTCCTGAAGTTGCCATTCGAAGGCAATATTTCCTCACCAACACTAATTCATCCAAGTACGAATTACACTGCTTTTCGAATGCCTCTGCTAAAGCCTACTCAGCAGTTGTGTACTTGCGCGCCGAAACAAATTCAAAAGTAACAACTGCCTTAGTCTTTGCCAAAACGAGAGTTAGCCCCATAAAAACTATATCAATTCCTCGATTAGAAGTGATGGCGGTGGTTATTGGTACTCGAACTTTACACTTTGTTGAGTCTGAACTTCGTTCGACTACCAATTTTAAGGAAGCATCTGTGGTCAGATTCTCAGTGCATGTTACACTGGGTTTTAGGCAAATAAGTGTTTACAAGATTTGTTCAGAATAGGGTCAAAGAAATTCGCAGTAACGAATCCATCGTTTTTGCCTATGTTCCTACGGGTCAGAATCCCGCTGATTTACCCTCCAGAGGTATAGATCTGTCGAAACTATCTGATTCCGACTTGTGGTGGTACGGACCAGCTTGGTTGCAACTGGAAAACCGTCAGTGGCCCTCCACCACTGAGTGGCTGAGCCCCATTAGCCCAATTAGTAATTCGGTTCCAAACGCGGATACCTTGAACAAACAGTTGCTCCTGTCTTAGACCATATCCCTATGCTCATAGATTTGACCAGATTTTTGTCTTTGATCAAACTGTTAAGAGTAACGGCATGGGATTTCCGGTTCATTGGAGTCACTCGAAAGACTACGTTAAAAGGGGTGCTTTAACAGCGGAGGAAATACAATCGGCAGAAAACTTCTGGATAAAATCGACTCAAAAGGATTGGTTTCCAGGCGGTGTTACAAACTCGAAGCAACCGATTGTGAGACAATTTGGGCTATTTACGGATAAGCAAGACATAATACGGTGCCGTGGCCGCTTGGAAAATGCCAACCTACCGTTTTCAGCCAAACACCCCGTGGTCTTGCCTCGCATACCCAATTGGTTCACACATTTAGTCATTCTTGACCACCACTATAAAGTAGCCCACACCGGTGTGAAACATACCCTAGCAAGTCTCAGAAACCAATACTGGATCATAAACGGCCGTAGTGGGGTGAAGAAAACTCTTCGTAGTTGTAAACTTTGTCGTAAAATCTCGGGGGGGTCCCTTTCGTGTTCCAGCTGAGCCCCATCTCCCCGATTTTCGAGTCAGCGACTCTATACAGCCGTTTACGCAGGTCGGCATAGACTATTTGGGTCCTCTCTTCATCCGATCCTATGACGACTGTCACAAAAAGGTCTGGCTTTGCTTGTTCACGTGCGCGACGATTAGAGCTGTGGCCCTCGAGGTTGTCGAAGACCTGTCGACATCTCAATTTCTCCTTTGTCTTCGCCGCTTTGTGGCAAACTACGGAAAGCCGGACTTGATTATTTCGGCAATGCACGTCAATTCCACACCGCTACGCGGGCCATTGACAAATTGTGGACTCAGGTATGCCAATCAGACGAAGTACAGAATTTTGCCGCAAACCGAAAAATCCAATGGAAGTTCGTAACAGAATTTGCGCCTTGGATGGGGGTTTTTTACAAACGCATGATAGGCATCGCTAAGCGTGCGCTGAGGAAAACTCTAGATCATGCAAAATTATCAGTTAGTGAATTACAGACGGTCGCTATAGAAATTTCGTCAATAATTAATACGCGCCCACTATGTTATCTAGATGATGAAGTAGGCGGCCCAGCATTAACACCTGCGCATTTTTTGATGCGAAATCGGGTCAGATTTTCTGATTTCGAAACTCAGTTTCCGGAGTATTGTCCAAAACTATCAACAACAGACAAGCTTATTACAGAGTGGAAACGCATCCAGGTAATGCTGGATTCGTTTTGGCGCTCATGGCGAAATGATTATTTGCTAGTGCTAAGAGAACAGTGGCGTGTTCGGCGCCAGCGAAATTGTGTCGATATTTTGCCCCAAATAGGTACGGTTGTCTTGATAAAAGATAACCTTCCACGAGCGCAGTGGAAGTTAGGACTAATCATCGAGCTCTTGTACAGCCGCGATAATGTTTGCCGCTCAGTAAAATTACGACTTTTTAGCGGCAATATAATTAGTCAACCCATAAAACTTTTGTTTCCCCTCGAAACATCGGAGGAATTCACCACTGTGCCAGAAGGCAAGGGTCCCTCGGTTGAAACGGTCGAGCGTGGCAAAAGGCAATGTCGATCTGCTGCGAAAAAGGCGCGGCAAAAAATAAAGGAAACTTTTGACTCCGATGAGTAGTCTAATTTTGGAGACTAGCAGCGAAAACTCCAGTAATACTTAGTGTATATAACTTTGTATATCATGTTTGTTCTGTTTGTTTTTAGAATGTCGCCAGTTTATATTAACAGTGATCATCCATTATCGCGTTACTATGTCTACCCGTCGTTGCACCAGTCAAACGTCGAAATCACGTCTATCGAAATGGGTTTCTGGTACATTATCTTGTACCAGCACGATCGTCGCCTGCTAGGCGAAGAACTCCTGAGGTCGCAAATGCATCGCGCCAACCCGAATAATATTCGTAATTGGGTGCAACAGCGGGGATTCAAAATGAACACTGCCTGGACGTTCTACTCGCAGTTCGTTTTCTATTATGTGCTCGTCCACCAAGTCCAGCAGAAAGACAGTCCATTTCGAAAGGCCTTTGTTAGCAGCTTGAAGTCAACTAGCGAGAGTAACCTCAATTTCATCGTGTGCAAAATGAATGACTATATTCGGTCATGTGGTCTACGAAAATCTCAAGCAGAGACTGCTGAAAGCTACCCTGGCTTCAACTATTATGGTAAACTGCTGGAACTCGTAGCAGAAAACATGCGTTCTGGGCGCTATTCGTGTGCATGGAGCATGACCTCGTTGATGGGCAAATTAGTCTCAATTGAGAGTTACAAGCCCTTTACACTCCTACTCCTATCGGACAGTCAGTGTCGGTATTTCTCGTATGTGGAGGGGGGTGAAGTTGTTTCCGTGTCTGGCGAAACTTTCCAGGACATTTCGGTGGAAATCGAGGCCTTGGAATCGCGTCGGCTAAGTCTAGCTGACTTTAGTTTGATTGTTATTAACTGTGGCGTCAACGAGGTTCAAAAGTCTCGGGACTTTCAAAGGCGCTCGTGGGGGACTTTAAAACCTATCATAGAAGCGAAGGCTAGCCGGCGAAGCAAGTGTACTATCCTGATATCCCCAGCGTTTCCCCACCCTCGAGTTCTCGGCGTCAAAGAGCACGCTCGATGGATCCGAGACGAACTGAAGCACCACAATGTCGCGTGTGTCGATTGGGAAACAGGTGAAAACCCGTTTACGCCAAACGGCGTGGTAAATCCGCGCATGTTTGAACCTGATCAGTTTCACCTTAACCATTGTGGGATTCGGCATCTTTGGAAACGCTGGTATCAGTATTTGCCGGACTTGCAATTTATTGCCTACCGCCTGTCACCGCAGCGACTTAGTTTGCCACGAAAGCGCTGATGGGACCAACGGCGTTAAGATAAGCGCCATAACGTTATTTGACGCCTAGGACTGCTAGCGTCACACTTTATGTTGTTTGACGCCTAGGATTGCTAGCGTCAAAATTATGTGTTTTTTTCGAATGCCGTTGGCCTTTGATTTAACTAATTCTCGTTATTATTTCACCATTGACGCCTAGATTTGCTAGCGTCATAGCTACTGCCATTTGACGCCTAGACATGCTAGGGTCTACTTGTTGCCTTTTGACGCCTAGGATTGCTAGCGTCAAAGACTGACTGATTGATTTTTCTTTGTACGCCGTTGGCCTTCGATTTAGTTTGAATCAGTTTCTTTAGAACTTGTGCAAACTTATAGCCTTTATTTAGCTTACATTAACGGTTTGTTTTTGTTGTTCGTTTAACTATGACAATCGTTAATTTGTTTGTCCGGGAGTGTCGGACTCAGCCGATTTGTGTGTATACATATTTGCGCACATATACGTACTGTTTCGATCTATAAGTACGTATATGCGCGTGCAGCGCGGCGAACCTAATTTGCATATTCAGTTCGTCGCGCTGGCTACAGTTTGTCTAGACTGTTGCTGTTCAGTTCGGTTAGAATAAAGTGAAGTTTTGGGGTAGTGCGGTTGTTTCGTTTTTACTCTGGCTGTCCCAGCCGTTTAATGTTAGTCCCAGTTGGATTTGACAGTACCACGCGCTTCGTCATAGACTACCGACGGTTGAACGAAATTACTAAAAAGGACCGATACCCGTTACCTAAGATCGACGAAATACTGGACTCTCTGAAGCATGGAGAATTTTTCTCCACCTTAGATTTAGCATCTGGGTATTGGCAGGTGGAGATGTACCCTCCACATCGGGAGAAAACCGCGTTCATCTCGCACATGGGTTTATTCCAAATGAACGTAATGCCGTTTGGGTTAACAAACGCCCCGGCAACTTTTCAACGAATTATGGAATCTATAATTACAGAATGCCCTGTGTATATAGATGATATTTTGGTACCTTCCCCCGATGAGGACCACCACTTGCAAATAATTGAAATTATTTTTCGGAAATTGTTAGCTAATGGGCTTCGTCTGAAGCTTAAGAAGTGTACGTTTGGTAGGCGTAAAGTCGAATACCTAGGTCATATACTGTCTGAGCAAGGAATAGCTGTTGACCCTAAAAAGGTCGAAGCAGTACGTAGATTTCCAATACCTAGGAATATTACGCAGTTAAAATCGTTTTTGGGCCTTGCAAATTATTATCGTAGATTTATTGAGAATTTTTCAGCCAAGGTGGCCCCTCTAAATAAGCTACTGACGAAGGATATGAAATTCGTGTGGTCAGTGCATTGTCAAAAGATACCTTTTGATACCTTACGTAAACTTCTTACTGAAGCTCCTGTGCTAATTTTTCCAGATTGGGAACGACGCTTTGTGCTGTGTACAGATGCTAGTTACGCAGGATTAGGTGCAGTGTTAGAACAGGAGTACGGAAAGGCCAGACGCCCTGTGGCATACGCTAGTCGGAGCCTAACCAAGGCTGAAGCTAAGTATTTGGTTACCAATTTGGAGGGTAGCGCAGTAATCTGGGCGTGTCGGCATTTCCGGCACTACCTTTCTAACGCTGAGTTCACCCTAGTCACCGATCACGAAGCACTTAAAGTGTTGTTTTGTAGTACACGAGGCCTAGCCAGTGGACGCCTAGCTAGAGGCCTAGGGCACTAGGGCACTCGCTTTTCAGGAATTTCAATACGTAATCGAGTACCGTAAAGGTCGAGAAAATGTGGTAGCGGATGCCCTGTCTCGTAATGTCCCAGTAATACAGGCGGAGGAATCAGAAGTAGTCCGAACCGCTGCGGGAAACATAGCCCACACGAGTTCAATTAAGGACCTACCGCTGCATTCCGAAGCCCAAGTAGAAGAAGTAGAATGTGAAGGAACGGATAATATGTTCCCAGCAGCGTGTGTGATTAGTACGGACGTATTAGAGTACCTAAAAGTGGATACTGAGGTTAGGAATAAGGAGTTACGTACAGATTTAGAAACGGTAGCATTAGTCGAAGCATTTGAGGCAAATAAGTCCGTACCGTCCGATTATACGTACGAAGATAAGATCTTATACAAGTGGCACGTGGACCTATATGGTCGGCGTAGGAAAAATGCACATAAGCTGCTGGTCATCCCTGCAAAATTTCGTAAACAGATTTTTCTATACTCTCATAGCTCTATGTATGGTGGTGGACACCAGGCTTATTCTAAGACCTATGCATTACTCTCCACACTTGTATTTTGGTTCGGATTAGCACGGGATGTAAGGCAGTTTGTTAAAGAATGTCCTACGTGTGCGGTCCATTCCATCGGACCTCGGTCACCTCAAGCACCGTTAGGCGAATTCCAGCCAGTTACAGCTCCTTTTCAACGTATAGCTATGGATGTAATCCACTTTACCACCAGTAGTCGTGGGTACGTTGCTGCATTAATCGTAGTTGACCACTTTTCCCGGTGGATAGAGGCCATACCGTTACGAAATGAGACAGCTAAAACTATAGCAACTCAATTTTTGACTCAAATAGTAGCTAGACACGGTGTACCTCGGGAAATTTTGACGGATCGTGGTGCAAATTTTCAATCTGTATTAATGCAGCAAGTTTACCATGTCTGTGGGTCTGTCAAATTCCAAACCACAGCTTACCATCCTCAAGCTAATGGTATAGTAGAACGTGCTTGCGGCACTATTCGGGAATTAATACGTAGGTACGTAAATCAGCAGCAGAAGGATTGGGACCTTATTCTCCCCTATGTTATTATGACCTACCGAGCGCCTCCGCACGACACCCTGCGGGAAACTCCGTTCTTTTTGCTGCATGGTAGGGATATAGTTTTGCCTATAGATTTGTGCGACCCTGACATAAGCGGCGATCACCTATCAGTAGATCAATATAAGTATGACCTAATCGAGATATTGGGTGAGTCGTGGGAGATCGCACGGTCTAATATCCAAAAAGCGTTGCAGCAACGGAAAGAATGGTACGATAAGAAGGTGAAAGCCAAAGTATATACTGTGGGTGATATCGTATATAAGAACGTGCAGAGTGTACCGATAGGCCGGGGTAAATCACCGAAGCTAGCACCTAGGTACGATGGAGCGTTTAGAATAGTGAGGGTGCATGATAACTTTAATGTTGATATAGCACCAGTAGCTGGCACTACTAAATCTGATGAGGTGATGATCACGCGAACCCACCTGATGAGGTGCGCGCGCGTGCTTCTGAGAACAAACCGGTGGCATTTGTGCGTGCTTCGTGAGTGGCATATCCTAGACTTCCCAGTTAGCTGCCCGAGCAACCCAACGGCTCTCCATCCGTCTTTGGTCCGCTATCGGATCTTGGCTTTAACTGGCTCCGGGAGGAAGCGGCTTTTATGCAGGCTCTGCCATCTCAGGGTCTATTGAAATTTTTTGAGCCACTAATGAACCACTTCCCTTATCGTGACTTGTTAGGGCAAGAAACTGTGACGGTTCACTATGAACCTAGGGATAGTGAGTCAGCTGCGACCGATAAGACTCAATTCTACGTCTGTGTGTGGCTGTTTCCGGCGGTTCGACACCCCGTAGCCCACCAGCCGGTCGAAATTAAGGCTACGGCTGCGTCTAAGGCAATGGTTTTTATTTATTGTGCGGTGCAGTTATTGCCTGAGTTATATCTTTACCCGCACCTAACTATGACTGACGACTACCAGGAGACGCTCTCGTTTTTGTGTAAGGAGGCGCGTCGTTTGGAGGCTGCTATGCGCGGTATTCGAGACGCGTATGAGTTGACTACGAGTACCCGCCCCATCCCCCTCCCCAGTACTATTACGGTGCGCCATTTTTCAGATACCGAATGGCGTGTTCATTCATGTACCGATACGTGGACCCGGCGACAAACCACGTACGGGAGCTGAAGCATCGGGCGTATTCCATCACCCTCCCGGCGGCGGAGCACTGGTATCATCATGACCGGTGTGTCTTCGTGGGACGATACGACATGGCGGAGTGGCTGCGTAGTGTTGACGGACGCGCTGCTCATGGCGGCACCGTTAAGCAGACAATCGACCGGGAACTGAAACGCATGCCCATGGACGCTGTCTGGCGTCAAGGACCCCGCCTGGTCACCGCCTATCAGTTGGTTCGGGAAAAGTTTTATGCCCAGCCACCTGTGCGTGAGTTTCTAGTGGCAAACGCCCATAAGTTGTTTGCAAAGGCAGCTACTAGGGCCACCTATTGGAGTACAGGAGTGGACATTGACAGAGGCCGAGTAGCGGCGCATGTGCCCTCCCACACCATGGAAAACATCATTGGTGCGTTGTATACGTCGGTTGTTTTGTGGTTTGTGCAGTTAGGGCCAGGAGATGGCATTTTTGATGATTCAGGCAAAGGCCGCACGTCGAGGACGACCGTGGAGGAGATGGAGTGGCACGAGGTGATCCGGAAGCGCATGGACAACGTTGTGGCGCGAGTCCAGCAGGAGATGCCACACCCGCCTTTTGTGGACGCGCAGGGGACGTCGCATTTGCCCCACCATGTGCGCTATCCGCCCATTGACCCTTCATTTCACCCCCGGGCTACCAACATCGCTGGCCTGGCTGGCACGCCGCAGACCTGGTACTATCCTGCTGCAGCCCTGCTGCAACCCGGCGGCGCCAAACATTGGACGCAAAACCACAAACGGGAGCGCAAACTCCGGGCAGCGTGTTACTACCCGCCGGATTTGTTCGCGGAATGGCAATTGCCATGGCATGGTGGTAGTGATACTGAGTAGGATAAGATGCAGAGAGTGTGCTTTTTTGAGGGCGGCATCGCCGTACGTGAGCACCAAAGCTCTCCATATTCTTATCTTACTGTCAGCCATGGTTTTTAGTAGCTTTTCGTAGCTTGTTTTATTGTTTTCGAGTATATAAATGAATCTTAGAAACCTCTAATAGTAATAGGGATTTAGAAAAGGAAAAAGGGTGCAAGCCCGAATTTTTAGAAGTATATAGTCGGGTAATGCACTACAACGAAAAATTGTAGGGAGCATATTTTCTGCCGAAAAGGCCTTATTTTATGTGGTGCAGTAGTTTATTAGTAGTATTGTTAGGGATAATATTTAACATGTACTTTTTTTAACGCGATATCTGTTTTCAGTACGAATTTTCTTCTCTTTTCTTTTCTTACTTTTGGGCTTTTAAAAATTTGAATTTAAAATCTATAGTTGGACGCGTGTGCGATGCCGCATTCGTCCTCCTATAGGCTCTAAATTATGATCTAGGATGGAAATGGGAAAAGGGTTCGAAAGGTTGCTTCCGAACATGGTCGAAACGGTTGAACTTGAAATTATGATGTAATTGGTATTTACGTTATATAATGTTATCTTATATGTGTAAAGTGCCCCAATGGACTTTAGAAATTAATTCATGGACCTGCTACGAATTGCTCTAACTGCACGGATTTGCACCATTGCTCATAATCCGGACTACATATATTGCCAATGTCTCTATCACGCTCACCCCCTACGACAAATTGGTCCCCAAACGTTACCCGGTAATCACTAACCATTACTCGAAGAACTGTTACCCGAAATTTTACCAAAACTACGAACTGATTCATTTTAAATAATGTCATGGTTATTCCCTGTGTTAACCAGTGCTCACCACTCGTCAACACTCGATCTGTGACTCATTTCACTCGAATTTGACCTCCCCCGATTGTGATTAATTTGGCCATCTTTATTGTGATTATTTTTTGTTTTCCCAGTGCTCACTGTCTGTCTGGTTTCGGGTGGGTATTGTGTGATTTGATTATTTGATGATTAGTTGTGATAATATTATATTTTTGTTAGTTAATTGTGACCCGCTCGCTCGCTAAACCCCCCCCCCCCCTAGCTTAGAAAATCCCCCTCAGCGTCTGAGCGATGCCGCCCGGTGCGCCAAGGGAAATTTTCTAGCTCCCCCTTGATCATTTTTCATTACGTATAGGCGGTACATCAAGAGCACACAGAGCCACCATGTGCTAAACATGGCGACTCTGGCCCGCCAGCTCGCTAGGTGGCGGTGCGCAGCTGTCCGAGCAAATCGGACTGGCTGCAGTTACATTGACAACGTGAGCGGTGCGCCCATGTCACAATCGGCTGACAATACGAAAACAATAGCCTACTGAGCGGAGTAAGGGGTGGTATAATTAGCGAAAATACGAAAGATGTTGGAAACTTGGGATAAGTGGTAGCACAGGGACGCATGGCCCAGACTATCACCCCCAAGCAACCAACACCTTCCCCCCTAATTATTACTGATATAATATATATAATTAAATAATATTAACCAAATTAATTTAAAATTAAACTAAAATTTTTTGTATTCTTACCTGATTTTGGGGCAATTTTTGGTAAATTTCGGAAATTTTTCTTTGATTTTCTTCTGGATTTTCTTTTTTTTTTATGATGTGTTGATGTAGTATTGATGTGTGGGAGCTAATAGATGTGAATTTGGGTTGAAATAAGGACTCGAATATGATTATTGCTCGGACTTGAACGCCATTTTGGCTTGCTCTGAGAGTTCTGGATTGGAATTTTGGACTGTACGGAGTGTAAATTGATGAGTATTGATGTGTAGTAATGTAGTGTGTGGTATTGTGTGTGTATTGTGTATGATTTGGCGTGTTTCGTGTGGTGTGTGTGAATTGTGTGTTTCGTATGTGTGAAATGTATTGTGTAATCGGTTGAATTAATATGTACTATGTAGTTTTACTAATGTGGTAGTGAATTTTTATTTTGTTTTGATATTGTCTTGTGATTTGTATGATTTATACGGTGTATTGTGGTGTGTACCTGTAAAATATTCTTTGCCTTATCTTGCTTTGTGTGTTACTCTGATTTCTTCGAGCTAACGTGTTAGTGTTCTCTTTGGTCTTTGTTTTGCTTTTGGGTGATTTCGGTTGTTTTTGTTTTTGTTTTGTAAAGGGATAGTCTGAATTTGAGCAAGTAAGTTGATTTTTGTGTAACCAAATCTAATCCGATTTTTGATGATCCCAATGCCGACGCAGTATGGTAAGGTGTATAGCAGGAGGATCAATACCAGTAATCATTAGTGCAATCGGTGCTTTGTACTTTTTTTTCTTTTTCGACTTATTTCACGCATTTAAGTCTAGCAAGTAAAAATGAGTGTCAGATTTTTCAATCAAAAATCCATTTTATTTGACTTCTTTTTTCATCTTCAAAAGTGTAAAAATGCCTTTTTTGAAGAATAGATTTGTCGTACTTATCAACTGTTCTTTATTTCTGTGTCCTGGCGGATACTAAAATTTCCTGCAACAGGAAGATTATATGTTTATGACAATCATAATATGCATCCAATCAGTTATTTATTCTAACTATTCCTAGTCTAACCAACTTTTCCTTTTATTCTAACTATTCCTTTTGTGAGAATTGTGTATAATATACCGATTGAAAGAAAATTGTTTTTTTGGGTTAGTTTCTTATCAAATTGAAGTTTCCATGTCCCTTTGAAATAAATGGCGTTCACAAGAACCAACATTGTGCCAGCATTGACTGAGTCCGGCGGCAATAAGTCCCTAATTTTTCCACGAGTTTTGTTCGCAACAAATTGATTGATTTCTTTAGTTGTTTCTTCACTGTTGGCAAAATTTTTATTTTCAATCTGTAAAACAGATAATACAAGTGTAAAGGTTTCAACAAGAAATTGAACAAAAAGCTTTTCGTTTTGGTACTGGAGGTCTAGAACTAAGATTGGGTGCAGACTTTACAATGTGTTCTTAATTACGTGGTATTATTTGCATAGTTTTTTCTAAAAAACTGTTTTAAAAAGCTGCTTGAAACGGTATTTAATTGTTGAGTTTCTAGTGGGTTGGGTGCAGCCTCTGAGGTTTTCAGGTAGATTACCTAGGTCCGAGACCGAAGTGTGACTCCCCTGATTAGAAGGTAGGGCCTACGTCGCTCACTAAGCCTGGAAAATACGTAAAACTGAGATCTACGCTAAACCTACGCTACCTGACCTAAAAATACTGAAATTACACGGAAAACCAGTTAGAATAGTATTTATTTAAGAAATTGCAACATTCGGGGCATATACAAATATGGGGGGCAAAATAGAGTAACAAGTGGCCGCAGCCGAAATTCACACACACCCGTTCGTAAAATTCGTTACAAAACTGTGCCGCCTTTGAGCCAAGCACTTTACATCAACTTGTCAAATGTGAATACGTTGAGCGTTCGTTATTGCAAAAACTTCGTTGCACATAATTTTAACCTTTATAAACACGCTATTTACATTAACCACATTTCTTAGACATACTTCACAACCCTCTTTCTCCGATAAAGTTCGGCCCGAACTTGCCCGTGAGATTTGTCTGAGAAGTTTTGGAGGTTAGAGTCAAAAATGGAGTCGAGGAAGGGGGAAACTCAACCCGCTTTTATCCTAGAGAAAGGGGTGTATCTGCATTTATACATAACTAGTAATTATAACAATTATTAACTGAGCAATTAGAATTTCAAATCACAAAATCAAACTAAATCAAACTACTAATCAAAGGCAAAACAAATACAAAACAAATTACTAGTCCACACGGACGGAAAAAACAAAACAAAAATGTTAAAGCACATATAATTAATACCCGAGTTACAAATTTGGAATATTTGAAAGCAAGAATGGGTTTAGGTGTGTGTAAAATGAAAACCATTAGTGTGTTTTTTAAAATCGGTCTAGGTTTTTACCTTGACCCTCCCTCTCTCTCCGATGAGCAAAAATAAAACTACAGTATAAGACAGACCAAGGATCGGGAGAGGGGTCGAATCTCGGCAGGGAAACCTTAAATGAAAACGCATACTCGCTTTTGCATACATATTATGTTAAACTACAGAACATATAATAAAATACCAAATTTTCCCATTGTTATTGCAAATTCTTGTTCTAAATTATGGTTCGTGCGCTTGTACCATTTGTAATTTACCCGTACGGTGCGTTTGTTTTATAAATAAAGTAAAAGATTTGTTTGGTTCTTTGGGTATATATCCGTAGTTTATAAGATTCGATATGTTATAAACGTGGCCTTTATCACTTCTAGGCCGACCATAGGTGTAAGTGTAGCCCCATACGCCAAGTATACTCCATGCCTTGGTGGCCTCGGCCATATTCGCCCCAAACCGGCGGCCGGATACATAACCTGAATTGCAGGTAACACCTTTTATGGCCATTTTTGAAAGTCGTGCCAAGTTCAAACTACGTCAAACCCATAATTTCGTTTTATAGATGGCCCCTGTGGCCTTATTGCAAATCCCAAACGCATACGTACCAAATTGAAATTGCGCACTATTAAGAATACAAAAGGAAGGTCAGATACGGTTACTGTAGTTTCAGGTTGTTTTGCCAATTTCGTACCGTTACAAGAAAATTTAAAACAAAAACGACTTTGAGCATACAATGGCAGTATAAATTGAGCATAAATATGGCAGCAATAATAGCAACTATACAGTACTATAGAACATTTCGCATTGATACCAATTATTAAAATAAAGCAAGAATATCATGACAAAGTTAAAGCGTTAATCACAGAATTAATCAAAATTAAATCAGGAAACACTTACACGCCTAACAATAGCACATACATACATCATACACATGAACATACGTACACCACACAGGGCACTGATTGCAATAATGATTGGCGATGTTGATCATCCTGCTATACACATTACCATCCTATGTCAGTATTTGGATCATAGAAATCGGATTAGGTTTGATTGTACAGGGGTCGAATTATTCGTTCACCTTCAGATTACCCTTTTCTCACAACAAAAAAAACAAAAAAAAACACACAAAAAAAACAGAACAAAAACGGCCGAAATGACCCAAAAACAAAAATAAGGACAAAAGAAAACATTGGCACATCAACTCGAAAAATTCAGAACAACACACGACACAAAACGAGGCAGAAAAATTTCGCAGGTACACACTACAACACCGTACAAATCACAAAATAATATCAAAACAAAGGAAAAATAAAACAGTTCACTACCATGTTAGTAAAACAACATATCATACACTAATTCGGTTGATTACGCAATACATGTAACACATATACACAGTACGACACACACAAAACACACCAATCACACACAATACACTCACAATACTACATACTACATTAATACACATCAATACTAATCAATTTACACTCCCCACAACCCAAAATTCCAATCCAAAATTCTCAAAACCAACCAAAACAGCGTTCAAATCCGTACAAAAATCGTGTTCTCATTCGTGTTTCGATCCCAATTCTTACATAAACACTCCCGCACATACCCCAAAAAAAAGAAGAAAGAAGAAAAATCCAGAAGAAAATCGAAGAAAAAGTCCAAAACCCATCAAGAATCACCTCAAAACAGGTAAGAATTTAAGAAATTTTAGTTAAATTTTAAATTAATTTAGTTACTGTTATTTAATTATACATAATACATCAATTATAGTTAGGGGGGAAAGGTGTTGGTTGCCTGGGGGTGGTAGTCTGGGCCATGCGTCCCTGTGCCGCCACTTATCCCAAGTTTCCAACAACTTTCATATTTTCGTTAATTATACCACCCCTCACTCCGCTCATTTGTCAATTTGTTGTTTTCGTAATGTCAGAGCTGTGTGACATGGGCGCAGTGTTGGTATTGTCAAAGTAACTGCAGCTGGTCTGATTTGTTCGGACGGCTGCACACCGCCACCTAGCGAGTTGGCGGGCCAGAGTCGCCATGTTTCACACATGGTGGCTCACTGTGCTCTTGGTGTATAACATGTACGTAGTGGAAATGATCAGAAAGAACTAGAAAACTTCCCTCAGCGCACCGGGCGGCATCGCTCAGACGCTGAGGGGGGTTTTCTAGGGGGGGGTTAAGCGGATTAAGCGAGTAAGAGGTCGTAATAATTAACAAAAATATAACATTACCAAAACTACAAAATACCGAACCAAAACCAGACAGACAATAAGCACTGGGAAAAACAAGATGATTACAATAGTAATTAATCAGT
This sequence comes from Trissonchulus sp. WLG1_4, assembly GCA_030248245.1. Lineage (NCBI taxonomy): Eukaryota > Metazoa > Nematoda > Enoplea > Enoplida > Ironidae > Trissonchulus > Trissonchulus sp. WLG1_4. Next base: position 57,828 of record JASANF010014332.1, on the reverse strand, counting down.
CACAATCAGGAGGGGGGGTCAAATTCGAGTGAAATGAGTCACAAATCAAGTGTTGACGAGTCTTGAGCACTGGTTAACACAGGGGATCTCCATGAAATTACTTGAAATGAATCAGTTCGTAATTTTGGCAAATTTTCAGATAGCAATTCTTCAAGCGATGGTTAGTGATTATCGGGTAACGTTTGGGGGACCGAATCGTTGATTAGGGGGGGTGTCGTGACGATGACATACAGATGGCAATATATATATAGTCCGGATTATGAGCAATAATGCAAATCCGTGCAATTAGAGCAATTCGTAGCAAGTTCATTACTCGACTTTAAAAGTCCGACAGGGGAATTTACACATAAAATACCATTGTACAGCATAAATACTAATTACACAATAATTTCTACCATTTCGACTATGTTTAGAGTCAGTCTTTCAAGTCCTTTCTCCAGTTCCGTACTAAATCAATTTAGAGTCTATAGGAGGGCGAATGCGGCATCGCACTCCCATTATAGATTTTAAATTTGAATTTTTCAAAAATCAAAGGAAGAAAAGAAAAGAAGAGAAAATTCGTACTGGAAACTCGCACTTAAAAGAAAATACATATTAGATATCATCCCTAACAATACTATTAATAAAAATACTATAAAATAAGGCCTTTTTGGCAGAAAATATGCTCCCTACAGCTTTTCGCTGTAGTGCAATACCCGATTATATACCTTTAAAAATTCGGGTTTGTTTCCCCTTTTTTTCAAATTCTTGTTACTATAAAAGACTTAAAGTTCGTTTATATACTCAGAAGCAATAAGACAAGCTACGAAAAGCTACTAAAGACCATGGCTAACAGTAAGACAAGAATAAGGAGAACTTTGGTGCTCACGTACGGCGATGCCGCCCTCGAAAAAGCACACTCTCCGCATCTTATCCTACTCAGTATCACTACCACCATGCCATGGCAATTGCCATTGCGCAAACAAATCCAGCGGGTAGTAACACTCTGCCCGGAGTTTGCGCTCCCGTTTGTGGTTTTGTGTCCGGTGTCTGGCGCCGCCGGGTTGCAACAGGGCTGCAGCAGGGTAGTACCAGGTCTGCGGCATACCGGCCAAGCCAGCGATTTTGGTGGCCCGCGGGTAGAATGGCGGATCGATGGGTGGATAACGCACATGGTGAGGCGGATGGGATGTCCCCTGCGCGTCCACAAAAGGTGGGTGTGACAAGCCCTGCTGGAATCGCGCCACCGCATTGTCCATGCGTTTCCGGATCACCTCGTGCCACTCCATCTCCTCCACGGTCGTCATTGACGTGCGGCCCTTGCCTGAATCATCAAAAATAGCTTCTCCTGGCCCTAGCTGCACAAACCACAACACAACCGACGTATATAGCGCACCCATGATGTTTTCCATGGTGTAGGAGGGCACATGCGCCGCTACTCGGCCTCTGTCAATGTCCACTCCTGTACCCCAATAGGTTGTCCTAGGAGCTGCCTTTGCGAACAGCTTATGGGCGTTCGCCACTATAAACTCACGCACAGGTGGTTGGGCGTAAAACTTTTCCCAAACCAGCTGATAGGCAGTGACCAGGCGGGGTCCTTGACGCCAGACAGCGTTCATGGGCATGCGTTTCAGCTCCCGGTCGATGGTCTGCTTAACGCGCACTACGCAGCCACTCCGCCATGTCGTATCGTCCCACGAAGACACACCGGTCATGGTGATACCAGTGTTCCGCCGTCGGGAGGGTGATGGAATGCGCCCGATGCTTCAGCTCCCGTACGTGGTTCGTCATCGGGTCCACGTATCGGTACATGAATGAACATGGCATCCGATATCTGAAAAATGGCGCACCGTAATAATACTGGGGTGGGGAATGGGGCGGATACTCGTAGTACAACCCATACGCTTCTCGAATACCGCGCATAGCCACCTCCAAACGACGTGCCTCCTTACACAAAAACGAGAGCGTGTCCGGGTAGTTATCAGTCATGGTTAAGTGCGGGTAAAGATATAATTCAGGCAATAACTGCACCGCACAAAGCCATCGCCTTAGACGCAGCCGTAGCCTTAATTTCGACCGGTTGGTGGGCTACGGGGAATTGAACCGCCGGAAACAGCCACACGCAGGTATAGAACTGAGTCTTATCGGTCGCGGCTGACTCACTATCCCTAGGTTCGTAATCAACAGTCAACTTTTCTTGTCCTAGCAAGTCACGATAAGGAAGGTGGTTCATTAGCGGCTCAAAGAATTTCAATAGACCCTGAGATGGCAGAGCCTGCATAAAAGCCGCTTCCTCCCGAAGCCAGTTGAAAGCCAAGATCCGATAGCGGACCAAAGACGGATGGAGAGCCGTTGGATTGCTCGGGCAACTAACTGGGAAGTCTAGGACATGCCACGCACGAAGCACCGTGAAGTCCCGCACAAATGCCACCGGTTTGTTCTCAGGAGCACGCGCACGCACCTCGTCAGGTGGGTTCGCGTGATCTCTGGGAGCGAAACGGGTCCACTGTGGGGTCGTATCAGTGTACCTGGTGGTGGGGTCCAATTTTAGCCTCACATACTTTGCCGCAGCCAACTTTTCTCTAAACGTCTTTGCTCCAAGCCACGAATTCAACCAAATCAGATAAGGAGAATCCGTTGGAGGTGGGAGGTCAGGCCTTTCGGGGTTTACAGGTCTGGCTGCCACCAGGTTATGCCACTCAGGTGTGGACGATGCCGTCCTCTGCCCGGGCTCTTCATCCATAGGCCCGGTGACAGTCAAGTAAATAGCCCGTCCAGGCCGACCCCGCTCCAACGGTTGCTCCTCCTCTGGGAACCCAATATCCTGCACTTCCTGAGCAAAGATGGCTTGCTCTTCCCTAAATGGTGCCGCTGGCTGAGGTGCAGGAATCGGTGGAACGTCCAAGTGGGCGTGCAGACGATTGAGGGCAGCGAGCATACGCTCCTGATCCCGTCGCATCTGTGCCTGCTGTGCTGCACGATGCGCATGCCCTTGCCGCAACAACATGACTTCAAGCATGCGTCGGGCTTCCTGCATTTCCTCTTGGTAAGAGTCAGATAACAGTTAGCCTTGCCCTGAAACAGGCTGCCAATTGGCAAAAACACGTTAGTTATATACAGGGGGAGAACATAGAGTTCCCACTTACGAGGATGTGGTACAGCGACCACACGGTCCTCCAGAGGCAGGTCATCAGAGAAAACATAGTACATCTGCCACGTCACTTCCTCTCGCCGTAATTCGGCTCTGTGCCATTTGGCATAATTGCTATAGGTAGTGATTAAGTTTGCCGGTGGACCAATGAGGTACATTCGTTTATCCTCAAAGGTTGGCAAGTCTACCATGGGAGCTGGCGGAACTATGAACTCCTCTTCCTCCAATGGTTTTCGCGTTTTTGGAGGCACTACAAACTCCGTTTCAGCATGTCTCAACTCGATAGAAGGCGGCCTACGCTTACGTGCCATAGGCGCCATATAATCTGACCAAGCCGTATCCGCTTTTTGCGGTTTGGCGGCTGGTTCTCGTGCTGTATCCATTGGTGTAGGCGCCTCCGTCTCGATCTCAATTTCCATCGGAGTTGGTTCCAGAGCTGGTAGCGGTGGTGCCTTGCTCCCTGGCTTCGGTGTTGTAGCCCGTTGACGTGTGATGTTGATTTGCGGGCGTACTGTTCCGACCCAAGCATATCTTTCTCGACGCCCGTTATAAATTCCAGGGCGCGGTTTAGGATTTCAGCGCCGGTTCCCGTCCAATTTTTAGCATCAGCTAGGACCGGGATAACTTTTCCCCTCAACTCTGGCTTCAGGCCTTTTTTCAACTGTTCTAGAATTCGACTGGACTTCAAATTTTTAGGGGCAGAACTGAAGGCTTTGGCCGCCAAGAGTTGGAGCTCAGTGATATAAACATGGGAATTTTCGGCCGGACGCTGGTAACGGGTGAAGAAACGTTCTGCCCACTGTTCTTTTGTGGTGGGGAAGGGCTCGTAAATACAAAAAAGGAGGGCTTTGAGTCCCTCATAGGATTCAGGCATCCCCAATTCCCCAATTTGAGTCAAAACCTTGTCTCCCAGACAGTTGGACATCAAAGCCAACCAGACATGCTCGGGTACGCCGTTGATTTTGGCCAGAGACTCGAAATTTTGTACAAAATTTGAAACTTTAGTCGCAGCACCCGTACCCTGAAATGGTGGCAAATTTTTGAACGCTGCAATATAATCGCGGCGTGGGATTTCCAGAAAATTCATTTTGGGAGGGGGGGGTGAAAAATTTGCTTTTTCCTGCTTCTCTTCAGTTTTCAACAATTGATTTTCTATCCCCAGAAGTGCCAATTCTTCTTGCTTCCCTTCAAATTTTGGGATAGTTGGGGGGGGGAATATTTTCGCTTAAATTTGGTTCAGAGCCGTGTTTTTCCTTATTTCGCGCCTTTACTCTGTCCGCTATTGATTTTTCGTCCAGGGTATTTGAATTTGCAAAGTCCGAAACTGAATTACGCCGAGGCGGGGATCTTTGGATGTTCATGAAACTTTAAGCGAAAATTTCCCACAAAAATGAAATATTAGGGGCAAAAACCATGATAGAAAAATTCCGTAGGTCAAGTAGCACAAATACTAAAATTTTTCTGAAAATTTGGGCAGCATAACGCCTAAGGGGGGGCATTTTCCAGACAACAACACAAGGAAAACCGCAAAACTGACGTATTTTGGCCCCACCTTCAGGCCTGGGTTGTCGACATTCGGACTGGCAGCCTCGCCATGTTAAGTTTTTGGTGTTTCTGCTGTTGCCTCTTGGGCTTCAGGTAGATTTCCTAGGTCCAAGACCGAAGTGTGACTCCCCTGACTAGAAGGTAGGGCCTACGTCGCTCGCTAAGCCTAAGAAATACGTAAACCCTAAAACTATGCTACCTGACGGAAAATTCCACAGAAAAACCACGCCAAACTAATTAGAATAATATTTATTGAAGAAAACGAGACATTTGGGGGCAGATACGGACAATAGGGACACAATAAGAAAGTAACTGGCCACAGCCGAAAAACCCAAGCAACCGTCGTTGAAATTCGTAACAAAACTGTGCCGCGTTTGAGCCAGACACTTTACATTAATTTGTCAAATGTGAATACGTTGAGCGTTTGTTATTGTAAAAACTTCGTTAGACATAATTTTAACCTTTATAAACACGCTATTCACATTACCCACACTTCTTAGACATACTTCACACAGTTATATTAGATCCCTTTTCATATTTGCTGTGGGCTAAGGTCACCCTGAGGGTAGTTGATTATTTTAGAAAATTGCGGGCCCTAGCGCCAAAGTTTGTGAGCTAATCAAGTTCTTAAGCGTTTGTTAATCAACCAACTTTTTGGAAGAATTTGAATATTGATGAGCAAATTTTTATAATGTTTGAGTTTTTATAAAATTGGCCGGTAGTCTGGCACCTACCTATAGCAATCAAAACATCACTACCTACATATTAGTCAAAATGATCGCAATTGCTATAAATCTATTTTATAGACGTTAATCTAATTTAAAACCCTTGAAAAACTTAAAAAAAGTGGATTTTGACTGAAAATTTTGAATTCTAAATTTTCAAAGTTTCACCATGGAACTGAAAATAAAATCATGTAAAAGCATCAGCTATCAGTTAAGTTAACTTGACTTAACTGATATAATTTTGCCTAACTTAACTGATAACTTAACTGATTTAAATTTCTGTAACTTAAACATCCATAGACTGCCGTAGCTTTTGAGCTGTGTCTCTGAAATCTTTTGCCTTCGATCTGCCTTAAGGGTGGATTTCACAAAGGTGGTTTTACTAAAATTGTAACTGCTACGTTACTACATACTGTAGTATATTTCTTTTTAAACAGAATTTGTTTACTACATTTATTAAAAACTGATGAACGGTCAAAGTTTAACGCTATAATAATATGTTAATTTTAGCCAACCATGTTCAACTTGACTATTGAAAACAGCAATCCTCAAAAAACAAAAAGAAGTACAAGTAAGTCTATAATAAAGTATATGACACAACAACAGTTAGTGGGTGTTACAATACAATATGTAATCATATAAAATAAATAAAAGGAAATGAATGAATGAATGAATGAATGAATGAATGAATGAATGAATAAATGAATGAATGAATGAATGAATGAATGAATGAATGAATGAATGAATGAATGAATGAATGATTGAATGAATGAATGAATGAATGAATGAATGAATGAATGAATGAATGAATGAATGAATGAATGAATGAATGAATGAATGAATGAATGAATGAATGAATGAATGAATGAATGAATGAATGAATGAATGAATGAATGAATGAATGAATGAATGAATGAATGAATGAATGAATGAATGAATGAATGAATGAATGAATGAATGAATGAATGAATGAATGAATGAATGAATGAATGAATGAATGAATGAATGAAATGAAGAATGAAATTTAACAAAATATTGTTAATGTTTTTCAAAAGCAAACTCTCTCTTTTTAGAAAATCATCAGCATTAAAAATTTTAACACATTGCCTATGCACAGTCAATTAAAGTCTGGCAACAAGCACGTTTTGCGAGTAAAGTTAAATTAATTTTAGATAAATTTCGTTGCGACATACCTACTTGCAGTGCTGAGGATATTCTTCGAATATAAAACGCGGCAGCAAAATTTATTAAAGCCAACATTTTGAACTTATCCCATTGACTCTGGAGATTCTCTGTCTAGGCAGCCAGACGCTGACACCTTCTAGTTGTTTAACCATTGCTCTAGCTACGTGCATCGTAGAGAGCTTGCAAAATCACCATTCGATAGAGTTTTATGGTGAACAAAACATAATCAGCCGATTGAGGTTCTAAGACGCACCGTTTTTTAGTTATAAGCGCTCATGGTTGAAACTTCGTGAAAATTTTGTGCCATTGCTTAGCATGTAACCTCATCCTAGAGTATTAACACAGCAGCTGTGCGTCTGCTATAGTTTAAGTCACATTTGCGCATTGCTTAATTAAGCATAGGGTTTGTTATGTGGCAGTAGGACTGAAGTTGGGGCACTAAATGGAAAGATCTAGTGGACGATTCCTGAAAAAACAATTTTAAGATCAGTCGACTACAATAAGCTAGCCAACTTTTATACGTTGGGTGATCCATCACGTAGTGTGACAAGCCGAAAAGTAGATGAGCCGCCGACGACGTTGTGTATAAAGTTCGACAATCTGTACTTTGGCAAGCCAACATCCCTATAGAATATAGACACCCTACTGCAGAACTTTAAAACTTAAATCACGTTTAAGGTGTCCATGATGTAAATAGTAAGCACTAAGCACTGCAAAGTGCAACTGTAGGGCAAAAATGGAACACCAACTAAAATTAATGTAACTTGAACCATCCTGGTATGTTTTGTAGAATAATCCAAAATCAAGAGAAAAAGCGATTTCCACAAAAAGGACATTATTTGAAGCCGACTTTTTTTAGATTCGGCAAACGCTTGAAAAAGTTGCATTTTGTGTCACAACGCTCAGAGCGCAAAGACATTTAATTGCAGGGCTGCTATTCGGCCTTGAATACCTTAGTTGATGACAACGGCGCGCTGATAAGCGATCTAGGAAACATTTATGCAAAGGTTTTGTTGCATTGCAATAGTGTTGCTATGAGAGTCCTTGGCTGTCGTTGACTTACGTACATAAACACACCCACACAAACTGTGTGTTTTACTGACCTGCCAGCAGTTCTGTAACAGAACTGCATGTTGTAACTCGATTCAGTGTTACGGTAAAGTGCAATAACCCGACTTATACTGCACGCTGCAGCGTGCGGTCTACTTATACTGCACGCTATACTTGAATCGATTTACAAGTCACTTATAGCACTGGTGGTTGTGCTAAAAGTAATTGATACGCATGTGTGAAACCCACGTGCAGGTGTGCTCCTGCACTCGGAGTTTCACAGAAACATGCGTATAAATCACTTGTAGCACGCCAAACAGTGCTATAACCCATACTTATCATAGAAGGCAGCTGCACTATAGTATATACGCGGCGGCTGCGTAAAAAGAAGCTGCACCACTTGCATCTTTTAGTGGCATGACTTCTGCTACTATATACATACATATTTGCTGTACTCTTGATAGTCAAAATCTATTCTCCTTGTGTTCTCTAATCTATTCTATTCCACCACATGTTTCGTTTGCTGAAGTGGTGCAACTATTTTTTGTCAGACTTTAGTTTCGGGCAATCTAAAATCGCAATTCCTGTATTTCCCAGTTTTTTGTTTTTTTGCTTGTGCAGAGTTTTGTCCTCACACATGGGTTCGCGGCGACAGAGCTTGCTACAAACGATTCGATCTGACCTCAGCCTGGAAGGCCCGAAACTGCAACGTCACTTTCATGGGAAGCACAATGCCAGCCTGCGTCGCCACTGCCGCAGAAGATGTTTGCCAAACAAAACACCCGGCAGCTCATTTACCGACATTTATAGATGATTTTCAAGTGGCTGATTTTCATAAAATAAAGTAATTTTGAAGCAATTTTCATCATGAATTTGTATTTTTAGGAAAACAAATGGTTGATGATAAATTTCATCAGTGACTTTGTTCAAACTACATACTGTCTATTTTGCTAATAACAGTGAAAATGACTTTTTAACTATGTTATTTTGCAAAAATTTTTTGGGTTTTTAGTGTGCGTTATACCTTGCAGGTTAAATTAGAATAGCCTACTAGTTTTAGGCTCTAGCAAAAAGATCATTATAGTTTTTATGTCTAGCTGTACAGTTACAGTAGGTACCGAGACCGACCAAATTTACTGGCTACAGACTCCGGAATCAAAGCGAAGTCGGTGTCACTTGACTCCGGAGTCAAAGTATAGAGTTATATATACTTTGACTCCGGAAGTCCGGAGTCAGGTGACTCCGACTCCGCTTTGACTCCAAAGCCTGTAACAAGTAAATTTGACAGGAACTATATCTGCACGTGATCTATAGGAAGAGACAAGGGGCCCCGTATATAGTATAATCAGAATGTCTAAGTCCAAGAGTACATAATAAGGAAGAGTATGACACTCTTCCCTATCCTAGCTAATCGGCCCGGACGATGCTCCGGCCGAAATAGCCCTTTTACGTCTTGATTCTAGGGGGGGGGGTACCCCCCCTGAAATCAAGACGTAAAAGGGCTATTTCGGCCGGAGCATCGTCCGGGCCGATTAGCTAGGATAGGAAAGAGTGTCATACTCTTCCCTATTATGTACTCTTGCTAAGTCCTTCGGGTAGGTCAATTTTTTTATGTTAATGAACACTGGAAGGGAAGTAGGTATTCAGCTACCGTATTCTGCAGCACGATAACATCGAAATGTCAGGACTCGGAAAATTTCCAAAACAATCTGCCAAAGTGGATCGAACCACGATTACGTATTCTTACGATTACGAAACGGACTCTCTGCCAACTGAGCTAACGGGCCACTGGTGAATATATATTTGATTGAACTCGCTATCAACTATGCTGAGCTAATCAGCAGAAGTGTTAGTTGGAATCACCGCGGGTGCTTAATACATACCTATTACATACCGACTATATTATGCTTACGTACATACATATATGTAACTCCGGTATATAAATTTTACACTTGACAAAAACTTTTGTCTTAGCAGTGTGACAACCAATATCTTAGCAGAACTATTGAAAATTTGAAATTAACTAATTCTAGGTAGAGGACCTACAGTAGTTGCTACGGTGACGGGCCCTACTGTAGCTAGTTCCTACGGTAGTACCTCGGTGGTCTACCTCAATCCTAATTCGCTAGTTCAAAAAGGTCAGATAAAAAGTAAACCTAAACACTACGTAAATTAAATGCTAGATAAGCTTTCCAGACATGTTTTTGGTGTGTGTATTCGTTATGTTTTATGGAATCTCTGAAATTATGTTATGTTTTAATATGCTTGGTTTTGTTATTGTTTTGTCTCAACTAGCTAAAGGTTTCGTGCTCGGAAGGGCCAGGCCGGCAGTTAGCTGAGTTGCCTCCGTACAGTAAAGTTGTTAGCTGCCTATTTGCCTACTTCTCTCCATACCTGGTCTGCGTTGGTGATTTGTCACATTTGGTGCCCCGTAAATTTTCGAACCGCGCGTCCTTCAAGTCCTATTTGGTTTCTAACACTATCCTAGTTCCCACTCCAGGTGCCCCCGCCTGCTGCACTCCATAAGTGCTGGACACTGGCTAGATTTTGATGGTAAGTAGCCCCTCATGCCAGACGACGCTCAAGATAGTCGTGAGGACCGGCAAATTGGCCGTGTTGTATCGAAAAATGAGCGTGAAATTTTACAGCTAAGGCAAGAACTACAACAGCAACAAAAGCACCACGAGTCCGTAATCCAAACTATGACAGGTCAGCTAAACGCTATCAACAATAGTACCCCTGTACACATCCCTAAGGTACAAACAATGAATCCAATTTGTCTATCCCCGTTTAGCGGTAGACTGGAAGATAATTTCATACAGTGGATAGAAACATTCGAACTAGCTGCCCTAGCTGGCAATTGGGACGATAAAGAAAAACCCACTATGCTTGCCGGTTACCTACGTGACACAGCCTACGAAACCTACCGCGACATAATGAAACAGTACGAGTTAACCCCGGAAGTCGTCACTTACCAACTGTTAGTTGAGAAACTACGCGAAAAATTGTGTCCTAAAGAAAAATTAAGGCTAGCCTCAGTGAATTTACGTAGTAGAAAACAGCTCTCTAGCGAATCTGTAGCCGATTACGCGCACGAAATTCGTAAGCTTACCCGCCAGGCTTATCCAGCCGAGGAATTTACCCCCGAAATGCGCGAACACATGGAAAAAGAATTTTTTATTGCGGGTCTGCTACGTATGTATAAGCGTGCAGTCCTAACCAGAGACCCTACAACTTTCCAAGAGGCATTTAGTATTGCACAAAAAGAGGAAGCCCACCGCAAATATTTGGAATTAGACGCGGAAACCGCTGGAGAAGTAGTGAATCCACATCTGCAGCAGCAGTTAGACGCTTTGACCAAAGCTGTGGCCGACTTAAAACCAAAATCAGAATTAGAAGGTAGAGAAGTAAATGCCGTTTACCGTAACAGTGCCCCCGCTGTATCTGTTAGTCATAGCGACTCGGACCGACTCAATAGGCTAGAACGCAGACTAGACGGCTTCTTTAAAAACAGGGAAAATAAAACCCCGAACCGATATTCGGCTAGAGGGGGGAACTTGAACAACAAAGGCCCCTCTAAACGTTTTGAGTATACTAGTGATGGTCGCCCAATTTGCGACATTTGTAAAAAACCCGGCCACATCAGGAGCCGTTGTTATCAGAATAAAAATAGGGACAGCAGAATGGGAAACAGAAATAGTACTAGAAACGTTAACAATACGGTTAATGAAGTTTCAGAAGTCACTCCACCAGAAAACGAGCGCTTAAAAGTTTTAGAGGAAAAATTTGAGAATTTAATGAGTAATATGTTCTCGGTAAATGTAATTGATGCTGTTGACACATTGCCTCAACAACACAAGAACCCCTGTCAAGGTAGACCCTAACCCCGAGCCTACACCGTCTAAGATGTTCTGCGGGTTGTGGGTGGCGTTTTGTTCTCGATCTAGAACACCCCCCTCCTCTAGTTAGGACCCTATTGCACTAACTGTTTTTAAAACTGCATTTGGGTTCGTAGAAAATAGTGCAGTAAAATTAGTGACAGCCGATAATTTGTTCTCGATTATCAACATACGAGTTTCGTAACTGCTAATTAACGATAGTGTAGTTACTACTCCAGCGAGCTCGTTGTGAAAGAGAACTGGGGCACTAAATGTAAAAGACTCGAACTGGCCTTTCCAGGCCAACTCAGCTGGAAAATTTGTGACGTGTTCGGGGCCTAAAACTGTACGCCAAATACCACGCTCTTGAAAAAGACCGAGCATATGATGGAAACAGGGAATAGTGGGGGAAGACCTGACTAGGTCTGAACTCGCGGGCAATACAAAATACAACCGTCCTTGGTACTGAACAGGCAGGAATTGGTAGCACTTGCTTCCCACTTTGTAATCCCAAAAAACTATGTCTGGTACTAATGGCTTACATTTCCAAATAACAAGTGCCTCGCCTGCGTAGGCTGCTGATATATCTGTACGATTAAGCAAGGCTCGGGCGCCCAGTGTAGCGTCTACTCTCAGTAGTTGGTGAATAGTTGTCAATTGCGTACTTGCAAGCCTGCATATACTGCTCCACACGTTAGCAAAGTTTTTGCGCTCCATTTCTACAATTTTTAGATAGGCATACTGTAGCTTTGCGTTTACCGCATCTGTATTTGCAACCTGGTTTGTATATTCGAAGTGGGGGGTATTATTCAGGTGTATGTTATGAATGTTTAAAAATGATGGTGGTAATTCGTCTAATATTTGTAAGGCTACCCCTTGATGTGTTAAGATAGCTAGTCTAGGCAGACAACCAGGCACAGGTGCCTCGGAAAACGTAAAAGCACCTTGCAGTTCATCTATTACAGCGTGCGTTTTTGTTGCACTAGTTTCATATATGCCTTTAGATACATACGGACATAGGTCACTAGACAGCTGTGTAGCATTCCACATAAGTGTAGAAAGCGGTGTTTTGCAAGAGCCAATGTTTGCTTCGCAGTTTCCAGAGGGGCCTAGATCTGTTAAAATTGTTTTACCATTCATTGTAGCTACTTCACCTAATTCTAATATAAAGTTTACTGTCTGTGTGCACTTTTCTGTGCAACACCAGGTGAAAGTGGGCTGTATGCTACGATTTGAAAACCACAACCCCTCCTGTAGGGTTACTAAGGCTTTTCCGCGCCAAGTTTTGTTAACTATAGCAGACTTGCACTCTGACAGAGTAGCCGGTGTAACACGCGTGTTCTGCTTTGTCATTGCCCTAGACCAAAAGAACCCTGTGTATGTACACATATCCTGAATTTTTAACCAGCAGCTGTACCCAGTCACCTTCAATGGGGTTGTACGGGGTGCCCATACTTCAGCTGAAACTTTTTGTACTATATCGTTTTTGGGCGGGATACAGTGTACGTTCTGTGGGACAGCAATTGCATGTCCAGCACGCGAACGCCCGCACATTTGGTATTTTATGCCTGTAGTTGCCGTGAAACTTATTAATAATACAAATATTATTGGCACAGAAGCGATAAAGAAGTTTGACTGTTTTTGTTGCAGCTTAATTAAACTTTTGCGTTTCGGGGGGGGGTGTGGGGCTGTGGGGGGGGGTGTGTGGGGTCTGCCTGGATCTAACTGCAATGCTGACGCTTTAAGTAGACTTGTCGCTACGATCGACAGTTTACCTGACAGTACTAGAGTCGGCGCCCAACAGGACGCTGATAAAGAGCTACAAGACATTAAAAGTGCTTTAAAAGACAGCAGGCGTAGTGGCACACAAAGTAAATTTGAGCTTAAAAATGGAGTCTTATTGTACAAAAATCTGACAAGTCGGGGAAAATTACGGAGTCTCATAGTCATTCCAAAAGACTTGCGACATGAAATTCTAGAAGCCTATCATGACTGTGTGATGGGTGGTCATTTAGGTTTTGACCGTACGTACCAACGTATCAAACAACGCTACTGGTGGCCTAGCTTACGTAAAGACACCCTCAACTGGTGTAGGTCATGTATACCATGTAGTCAAAAAAAAGACCCACCACAGTCTGCTAAGGCCCCCTTGTGTCCATTAGTCGCCTGGGGACCTTGGGAACGAATTCATGTCGATTTTGCTGGACCCCTTCCTTTAACTATAAATGGTAATAAGTGGCTTTTGGAATTCCAAGATAGTTTTACCAAGTTTGTAGAAGTTTTTGCACTACCTGAAGCAAAAGCTGAGAATGTCGCGGCTATTTTCTGCAACGAGATTTGTTGCCGTTACGGTGCCCCCTCAGCTCTTGTTTCAGACAAAGGGCGTAATTTTTTGGCTGAAGTAGTAAAAGAGACGTGTAAACTCTTTGATACGAGAAAAATTAATACTACTGCATATAACCCACAGTGCAATGGGCAAGTGGAACGGCAACATGCTACGACAATGACAATGTTGAGCATGTATGTCTCAAGTTCACAAAAGGACTGGGACGAGTTTTTACCAAAAATTCGGTTTGCTTTTAACTGTAGTGTTCACGCATCTACAAAGGAGACCCCAAGTTTTCTAATGTTTGGCCGTGACCCCCTCTTGCCCATTGACACTGTGTTGAATACGCCAGCATCAAAATACGCAGACATAGTGGACTTTAGCAGAAGTCAAGCACAACAGTTACAACAGGCTTGGAAACTGGCTGCTGAAAATATAAAATCGGCCCAAACACGTAACAAACATTATTACGACAAAAATGCAAAGGAACCAAATTTTGTGGTTGGAGACAGGGTCTTCGTCTTCACTCCAGTCGCCAAAAAGGGTTTAACACCAAAACTGTCAAAACATTGGCACGGGCCAATGCGCGTTCTCGACGTTAAATTACCAAACCTTCTGGTCCGACCCATTGATTGCCCCAAAAAGGAGCCTCAATGGATTCACGTTAACCGTGCTAAGTTGAGTTATTGTGACGATCTACCCTCCGACAACTGTAGTGAAGATGCTAAAAACACTGGTGCACAAATAGACGACACTCCCGTCCTAAGTGACTCAGAAGTAGACAACGAAAAACAAGTAACCATAGAACCTAAAGCTAAAAATAAGGAACAAAAAACTAACCAAAGCCGTTACCATTTGCGACCGAGAATATGAAACTATATTACCGGTATATCCCTATCTGTATATAAGTCAAATCTTCTCGTACTAGTTACTTCTTGTATGATCACTGTAAAATAATTTAGTTTCCTAATTGTTATTTTGTTACACGTACGTATGATGAGCACGTTTTCAGCACTCAGCTGCAATGTGCACCTTTTGGTTTCAGGACGCTGAATCCATTCGATCATCTGTTTCAAGCAGTGGTCAGGCTTCTGAGACATCGAAGTCGGAGAGTGAACGCGACCCTAAGCATCAGCACACGCGAGCTATGGCAGCTGCCGCCCAACCGGAAGTGCAGAAAGCTGCCCCAGCCGCTGAGCCTCACTATACTTACTTAGGGAACGACGACATGCCCGAGGTGGTCGTGGTTACGCCAGACTCGCCACTCGGCATGTATGGTCCGGGGGTTCTACTCGAGTTATCAGATGGCTCGTTCCAACTGATGTTTAGTAGTGTCATACAGGCGCTAACCTATATTCGCCTGAAGCAGTTGTGTCTGCACGATGAAGCAGCACAACTGTTAGACGAGCCTTATTTCACAAATCCGTCTGCGATTAAGGCCCTGTGTATGCGGTTCCAACTGCCAAAGTGTCCCGGTTGGCTCCTAGCGTCGGGAGATGTCATTTCTCAAATCCTTCGCCTAGTCGTAGCAAATCCCCACAATTCGCACGTGGTGGAAGCTTTGCTTGTTCGTCCAGATGAGACGGTCGTGTTTGCTGCTTCCGGCAGTGATTTCCACTGGCATACCGGAGTGCCGTCGTCACAACTCGACCAAAATTTAGATATGAACAACTGGCGTGGTCAGAATGAGTATGGTCGGCGATTAACCCAGTGTCGCGATGAAATGCTGCGAGGAGCGGTGCTCACCAAAGAGCTCAATTTGTGCGAGTGGGCGACCAGGACTATGATGAAGCACTACTCCCGAACCATCCTGCTCATTACTGATGACCGGCTTCAAAATTTATCGGATCTAGAATTGGGAACAATCGTGGCGAAGGACGGCGCATCCATAGCTGACATCCCCGAATTAATGACGAACATCCCAGTTACGAGCTACTTATTGATCATCGTCAACGTAAACGTCGGCCAGCTGTCGCGACCACGGGAGCAATGGGACACTGACTTTGAAGCTGCGGCCACAGTACTACACGTAGCTGGCTGCCCAGTTTATTGGTGCTCCTTGATACCGATGATGACGGCGCGCTTTCTCACTACCCGTGACAACACATTGGAGCGATTCCTAGCCAATAAGTGTCAGCAACATCGTTTCAAGTATATGCCGATCGTGCCGTCATTGTTTTTGCGCCATAACGACGACGGTGACGAACTGGACTATCGCTTTTTTGCCCAGGATGGCTATGTGCTAAAGCCTCCAGGCATCCGAGTTCTGTTTGCAGAATTTGAGCGATTTGCCCCAAAAATCCGGCATATATCTCGCAAAACAACGATCAAACGAATGAAGCGAATGCCGGACGAAGCTCCTCCGTGCATAAGCCTACCCAACGCCCACGCCCAAGGCCCCCCTCCATCTCCTAAGGAATCCGCTGAGCTTGCCGAGCAGCCACTAATAGCAGAGGCTTGTGCTCTCATCGCTGAAGAGGCACAAGCCACCGAAGCTATGGAAGTCCAGCCGGAAGAAACACCTTGCAGAGACGAGTGGGGCACCCCACCCCCGCTTCTTATTGATGAGTCTCCACAAAGCCCCACTGAGCAGGCTTACACGACGGCAGAGGAACCAGAGAGCGCCCCAGCTCCAGTTCAGCTCCAAGAAGGGCCGGCCGTTGTAGCGTCGGCCCCAGAGTCGCGGTCGTTCCCCGAGGCATTTGCCCAGGAGGGCAATGCTCTCCCCGGGGGCGCAACCGCCGACGCGGCACAGGGCGCGCAAACGACTGCCGACGTGATGCTCGCACAAGAGGCGCAAACCTTTGAGAATTCGTCACAAATCGCTGGTGCTTCGCGAGAACTAGGTTGCTCGAATCCCGTACAAGTGTCCGTTGCGCGTATCCAGCCAGCCGTGGGCCCCCAAGTCTGCCCAATATCCCCGCCTCCCGGGTTTCCTTTTGCGGCCACACTGAGAGCTAGTACGCCCCCAGCGCACTACAACCCGCGGTTCCCTGGTGCTATCCCCACTTTTCGCCGCCAGCCTCTGTTACCCCATTTAGCCCATCCGGTTGCTCCGACACCAGGCTTGTTGGTCACTCGGTTTATCGTGACAGCCGACGGTGTCCTACACCCACTGGAACCATTGCCAGGGCCGATTGGCACGACCGTTGTCAGACTCGACCAAACCCCGGGACAGTGAAACTGTATGATCGGTTAAAGGTCCAATCCTAAACCATTTGTGGCCTATGTTGACTTATTTTACATCTTATATTGTATTACAGTGGTAACCTAGTTGTGTTTAGTTTGCTGTCCTTAGCGTATTAGAAAAAGGCGTAAGGCTACAACATGTTGGTTGTTTTCGATTAGTTTTACAGAGCTCAAGAATTCGTGGACACACAGAAACGAGGACGTTTCAAAAACCGCCCCCGAGGTGTGACAACTAATATCTTAGCAGAACTATTGAAAATTTGAAATTAACTAATTCTAGGTAGAGGACCTACAGTAGTTGCTACGGTGACGGGCCCTACTGTAGCTAGTTCCTACGGTAGTACCTCGGTGGTCTACCTCAATCCTAATTCGCTAGTTCAAAAAGGTCAGATAAAAAGTAAACCTAAACACTACGTAAATTAAATGCTAGATAAGCTTTCCAGACATGTTTTTGGTGTGTGTATTCGTTATGTTTTTATGGAATCTCTGAAATTATGTTATGTTTTAATATGCTTGGTTTTGTTATTGTTTTGTCTCAACTAGCTAAAGGTTTCGTGCTCGGAAGGGCCAGGCCGGCAGTTAGCTGAGTTGCCTCCGTACAGTAAAGTTGTTAGCTGCCTATTTGCCTACTTCTCTCTATACCTGGTCTGCGTTGGTGATTTGTCACAGCAGCATGCACGTCTTAGTTTTAGTGAGACTAAATTTCTGTGGTATTTGTGGGTTGTTTAGGTGCATTTTGAACGAATATTTCTGAACGAAAAGTGATGAATCAAACTTGCCTACATAGTCACGATCTTAGCACTCTGAATTACGATTCTGGTGATCCGAGCTCAAAAAAACGGAAATTCTAAACTTTTTTAAAAATCAGTGTAACTGTTTTATCTGCTCTGCTTTCGCCCTCTGTTCCTGTCTGTCTAATAAACCCCTTGCCTTGCTGCCTGCCGGGTTTCTATCTGCGCTCATCCCGCTACAAGAGGCTGCGGAGCTAACGATAAGTAAATGTGTGCATAAGTTTGGATTTGAAAACGATTTTATCCATAGATAACGGCCGCGTTTAATATTTTCTCGGAAATATTGACACTCAAGGGCCACAGTGTAACCATTTCTTACTTAGCAGAAGAGCCTGTTTCAGATATGATCTTGTTGCCCCAGATTTTGACGTGTTTTATGGCATATACAAACCCGATAGAGAACACGAATATTACGCGTTATGGAACAAATCGTGCCAAATAAGGTAAGCTATAGCTAGCAATGTAGAATTGTAATTTTTTTAACATATGTAGTCGTAATCGGTTAATCGCTAATCATTAAATGCAGATTACTAATTAATAATAATTGACCATGAGCAGCTACAGCCAAATAACCGTCTTTCTTAATTGTTTTAATAGTAATATTTGAAAAACTTATCCATAACATATGTCAAGCGAACATTAAAGTGCTATGACAGTCAACATGTTTTTGACTGTGCTTACTTTTAAAATTAACTAATTTAAAGTTCTAGCGACGTTATTTTTATTTAAGTTAAAATTAAAGTTAGAGCTTGAACCCTAAATTTTTGCGCGGCCGCCTCAGCGGCCGTGCATACTAATTTCAGTTAATGCACTGAAACTGAAAATGCATGTAAATCATGCTCAGTTTCAGTGCATCACTGAAGCCTGCTGGAATGACCAGCTCTGAGACTTGTGAGTAACTCGCAGCGCGTACGTTATGTGTGTGTTTATGTGTGTGTGCGTGTCTCTCCATAACAAACGACAATGGAAGATTGAAAATCGATGATCTGCAATATCGATTCTTTTGAATCACTTTCAAGGCAGTTCTTCCCGTGATGCTCGTAACAAAAGATTTAGTTACGATTTTAATCGAATCATCCAATGAAGCAGGTGGCCTGAAGGTTAAGGCGTGTGACTGGGAAACACAGGATAGGTGATTTCTCATTAGCTCTGAAATTTTTGCAATTTTTTTCTGACTTCGGAAGAAGAATAATGTTCTGAATTTGTGTTGCTTTGCATGTAATAAAAGTCAAATGTTATAGCATTCTAAATCACCGGTCAATTTTTAAATTGTATGTACTTACACATACGTAAAACGTAATCGTCGAACAGATTTTCAGACTCGTTCAGAATCGATTAAAAATGAAAAATCAGACTTGTTCAGAATCGATTAAAAATGAAAAACTAAGTAGTAGGTACTGACAAAAAACTTTGGTGCGTGCCGCGCCTAATTTTACCGATACTTAATTGTGGTCACGTCGAATTATTTCCGCTCGTCAACAGAAGTGCTTGTTTAGTTTAACTATTTCATCCTAGTTTACACTACAGTAATGTATATATAACACGCTACAGCTCGTTGCTTCAGATATTTTCAAGTCTCCAAAATGCAAACTTGGAAAAATATACTGGATGAGCAGGCAGTTTTCTACAGCTCAAGCAACCGCCTTCTGGGTACTGTCGCCATAAGATTTGGACCCACTTTAGATTCTGATGAAATTGATCTGATATGTCAAGTACAGGACAATCTAGACGACATATGTGCCGAAAATGGTGACTAAATTGAAATAATTTCTATCAGATTTTAGCCATCATTAATGATGAATGAAAAACTTTGGTTCAACGTTGACTGTGATAAACTTGAATCTCAGAAGCTTGTTCGTTCCTCAAACTATTTTTCACATTTTCATCTTACAAACTATGCTGCGAATTTAAGTAACCTTATCTATTTTAATCCATGTTCTTTAGTCAGTTCTCCTATAAGGTATTTCTAATTTTAATTGATGAATGACTATTACTTATTTTGTCTTCATAATTTTTGGTATGTAATATTCGTAGATTCTGACGTTCACTATAGAAATCACAACGAAGTTGGAATCTCTTACGCAATAATGCGAAGTCTGCTGCACCCAAGTACCTACAACATACGGAGTGCATTAAAAGTGTTGACGACATTTACAGAAAGGGAAATAGTGGCCTTTTTATATGGCGTGGTAAGAAATCATAAAATTAGTTGTAAAATAACAAGCAAAAATGGTGCCCAGAAGTAGTTATATTCTTTGAAAAATACTGTGTAGATTAAACTAGGTACAAAAAACATACAACTCCAAAAAAGTACACTATGTACACGGTAATAGAGTTTGTAATAGAGTAATGTACAAAGGTTCAAAATTGCACAAGTTAAGCCGTTGGCTGAGTTTTGATCCGTCACCACAGACGGAGCCTGTAGTGTCACAAAGACAACTTTGTGGCAGGACTCTCACGCCCAGCCACTTGGCCACCGGCTCGCTTCACTCGGATTCTTAAGGCGAACTCGTGAAGTAGCTGATTCTGTGAAACAATAGGCCTACAAAATTCACTAGTGTGAGATAGTGACATTTTTATTCTGATGTAACAGTATGCCGGAAAAGGTTAGATATAAATTCACAACTCCATACACGTTTTAGGGAAGACATCGGAGTTTCGGACCTTTCATAAAAAATTACATGGAATATGTGATGTCAAATAATGATGTTCCACTATTTGGTAGTATAGATATTTCTCAATTGGTTACATCTTGTACATTAAACGGTGTTCAGTGCGAAATCAGGTAGGTATATGTCGTACGTGTTCGCTAAATTTACGTATTTTTGTAATAAATATGTGATTATGACTTAATTTTATGTTTCATTAAACGATGCCAAAATCGTTTTTCAGTTTTTTTAATTTTCGCAAGTTTGAAACATTAACTTGGAGTCCTTTAGCCTATGAACACAATGCTGTTTCCAAATTTACTGGCTGCTTTTGTTTATTTTGGAATATAATTGGACACAGGCAACTGAGTTGAAAAACTTATAACTAAGAAACTGCTTATTGCAGCTCATGAATTTTGAATCAATATAATCAAATAAATAATGGCGGCGTTTAATGTTTTCTCTGATACGCCACCTCAGTCTTCACTATGTAACGACTCCAAACTCATGAAAATGTGTTGTTAAAACAATCTGTTTTGAGAAAAAACTATGTCAATCTTTTGCATACACATTTTGGACTTTGGAGTAAGATAATTAATTGCTGCACAACAGGTTTTAGCTGACCCGCTGGTCAGCTTACCTGAAAGTAATGCTTGATACTTACTGAAGGTTTTGCCGCAGATTGAGCTTGTTTTAATTACATCTGACGATGACCATGTCTGGCAAGTAGCTAGGTGGGCCCCAGCTCATAGACTATCTCCGCACACAGCCCGATAGTAGATGCCCATATTACTTTAATTGTTATAGAATGTCAATAAAGTCATTTTATGATCAAAATACAGGATTTTGCTATACTCATATAGCCAATGAGAATGTGCCGCCTGGAGAATTATACGGTTTGTTAAATTACATTCCATTGTTTTTCTTTTGTGGTAACTTCTAAAACATTCCGAAACACTTCTCTTGCCTTAAAAACTTCATACAGAGCTGACGATCAACCGTTTCTGAGACAACATTGGGCATGAAACGGTTACAGTAACTGTCGCGTTGCTTTATTAACAATTCCTTCTTTCTGCAAGTCCAAGTTGACTACCTTTCTCGCAAGGCTTAATACCTGCAAAAATGCACCAATATTAGGCTTAGGTTTAATCCAGCTTTGGCTTACATATGTACATGACTTGACTTGGCAACTTGGCTGCAGGTCTCAACAAAAGACTTAAGCTCTAATGACCTAAGTTCTCAACAAGACCAAAATCTTGGACCCTGAGACGAACAGAAACACGAGAGTTTGTTATTATTCATTACAAATTAGAACAAATAGCAAGCATCAGGAGTACAACGAGTAGTCCCAAAAATAACGCCACCTGTTTTGTCTCAGACTTGAGGGTGGATTTCACAAAAGTGGTTTCACTAAACCACCTTTGTGGTAAGCTATACCAGTGGTTTAAGAAAATCTACAAAATTCGTAACGAATCATTCGGTATTTCGTAATGAAATTACGTACAAATCATGCAAAACGTACGTAAAACCAATGGTATAGTAAAACCCCATTTGTGAAATCCACCCTCAGGTTTCAGCAAAGTTTGGTCAGACTTTAATAAGGCCGTAACTCACTGTTGTCACAGGAAGCGACATAGATACTTCTGACTTTAGGACTGTCTATGCTGCTGAATATCTCCGACGAAGTTTATGTGTTTGATCAGCTTTCGGGAGTAAAGGTCATTTTGCACCATAAGGACGTTAAGCCACTTCCATTAGCTGATGGCTACTTAGTTTCGTCTGGTACAATCACCTCATACGGAACGGTTTACGTAAGTTAATGTATGTTCTCAATTCACAGCGCGCTAATCCAAGTTGGAAGTGCAATTTCTTTTGTTAATTTTATTAATTTTATTCATCTTTTTTATATAACTTAAAATGATAAAAAACAACAAATTAAAGCTTATGCTTGTTGGATGTCCAAAGTATTTTCCAAAGTCCTGCTCACACCTCAAAGATATTTTCAATGAATGGCTCGAGGACAAAACTATAGGTGTGTTCATGTCCACATGTCCAATTCACACGCGAGCGCACTTTGGTTTATGGCTTACGACATGGCAGTATGGCACACGAGCGGGTGCATGAGCGGGCGCATCCTGTAATTAGAATGTTGACCCGGCGAGCAGCATCTTGTGAAATGAATGCGCAAAACACATCACGCTACACCTACAACATTCTAATTACACAATGCGGCAGCTCATTCGGTTGCTTGTGTGGTAAAAAAATTTGCATTTTCAAAACTCAAACTCATTTGCATTTCTCCATTTCAGATAGAAGAAAACTTTTTGGGAGTACCCTATGGAGGCTGCAGTCATACTCCCGCATTTAACACGGATTATTATTACGACAAGTCGACATATTCACTAGTTGTAAGGAAAATCGGCTTCATATAATAACCCCGTTCGAAAACACTATTGTCAAAGCAATATAGTGTCGCTACGGTAGTACCTAGTCCCTACATATACAAGTTTAATTTTGTAGTAGTAATTTCTGAAATTAAACGACTACTATAAAAATAATATTTCTATTATATGATATATTGTTGCTATTTTTAAAATTTTGAACCTGTTATATATATCTTATTTCCGTCTAGTTAGATTCTGTCCTTGAACAGTTATTAGGTAACAATCAAGCAAAACTTCATGTACAGGTGAACCAATACTCCTCTAAATATGCCACTTGAGCCACCATTTTTGAAGCAAAACCTCGACAAAGTTCACTTGCATAGAGTACAGGTGTTTATTTAAGAAAATAAAAAATAATAACTAACTATATTTATACTAACGAGAGTTGAATGTTGCAGGCTTGCTACTTATCATGTTATCAGAAATACATGATTGACACCTGCGGCTGCTACGACTTACGCATTCCGCCACCTACAAATGATAATAGCACTGAATCGTGTAATAGCGCCATACATAAGTGTAAGTTATTTTTGACAAAATAAAATAACGAAGGGAAAAAATTGTTGAAAAATCTTAATTAGCAAGATGTTTGTTTAGCAGTCTTGCAGTGGATTGCACCAAAACAGAATAGCTCGACAATAGGAATAGCTCGAGCATAGCTCAGGAATAAAATAAGTTTTCATTGCACCAACATTTAAGCTCGAGAATAGTTATTCTGCAACTTGGGGAATAGCTCAGGAATAGCTCGAGAATAACTCAGGAATAGCTCGAGAATAACTCAAGAATAGCTCGAGAATAGCAACCATTATTGCACCAACCAAAGTTATAGAATAGCTTATTCTCCAGCTATGCACCTGCTATAATGTTATTCCTGGTCTTTATCAGGAATAGCTCGAGAATAAGCTAATATCTTTTTAAAAAAGTTAACAAGTTACAAGTTTTCAACATATTTGTGCTTTTTGCGCTTCCGAGCAAAATATTTCGTGTGAAAAACAGCAAAACAAAAAAGTTTTAAAAAAACTCAGTTTGTTCTTCGTCTTAATCAAGTTACTGACTGGTCCCGAGTCGACATAGGTTCGGTGAGCGGACGAGAAACAAATGTGCTCTCATAGCTAATCTGTAGGCGGGGCCTACCTAGTAGCCGTATTCTCGAGTTTTATTGGTAGTTGGCTAAGCTGCGATTGGATAAAAATGATGCAATATTGAACTTTCATTGGATATTTAGAGAATAAGTTATTCTCGAGCTATTCTCGAGAATCGTTATTCTCGACCTATTCTTTACTGGTGCAATGAAATAGTTGGAGAATAAAACCTCGAGAATAACTATTCTGGAATAGCTCGAGAATAGGAATAGAATAAGTTGGTGCAATTGGCCGTTGATTACATAATTTCTGAACTACGAAGAAATTGCTCAAATCAAAAATTGACTTTCATGACAGTTTTTAGCTGGATTTGTATTGTAGGGAAATGTGTTTGGGAAAAAGTTGGCGATCTAACAGAAACGCATTTGCCCTGGTCGACCATTTGTAACTGCGCTTGGCCTTGCAAGTATACCCTTCAGTATTGTATCTATATTCTGACCAAAAAATGCTGAACCCTGAGACATCAAAAACACTCAATTTTATTACAAACAGAACGAATTGCAACCATCAAGAGTACAGCGAGTAGTTTACAAAAATTATCTAAACTGTTTTGTCTCAGGGTTCAGTAATTTCTAGGTCAAACTGTAGTGCTGATCACAGAATGTTTTCTACGTAATGAGGATTGTAAAAATCTAATTATATACAGTAAATTACAACCATTGACCATGTCCTCTGAAACTAGGTAATATATCACTAATGCTAGCTAAGAACGTATTGCTTAGTTTTCTATGTAATGAGAAGTTTGGCGCGAAACAGGATTCACACTAGAATATGCAAATGAGCCAGTGTGTGCGTATCAGTTGTGTGTGGAGTGTCATTCAGCTCACAAGGTGTCAGTGTGGACAGCGGTGATTTTCTGCGTTCATACTACGCTTGTACGCATTAGCTAGTGTGAATCCTGTTTAGAGCGCCAAACGGCATTATTGCGCCACAGAAGGAATAAAGTAAAATTGTTGTCGATTATATTTCTGGATGATTTCTACAGGAAGCATGCAAACTGTACTTTAGATACGGCCACTTCGAAGTAACTGCATCTTCCAACTATTTCTTAAAGCAAGTAAGAAATTAATAACTGTATTTGAATTAAAATTAAATTTTTTAATTTAAATTTAGCGTTAACAGTTTTCATTTTTACACAAATGTCTCTCTTTCAGTGTAATAAATCGACCGGACTGTCAGGTATCAAAAATTTGTCGCAAAAAAGTCAAAATTAAACAAATTAATTTTAAAAACATGAAATTGCCAATAATATTAAAAGTATTTCTATTACATTAAAATATATCAGGGGATCTGCTTGTATAGAAATTGAATGAAAAATCTTCGGCGTAACTAAAGTGTGACCAAAAAATGCAGGACCCTGAGACAAAAAAGAAACACGGGAATACGGGATTTCATTACGAAAAGAACGAATTGCAAGCATCAAGAGTACAACGAGTAGTCTGAAAAGTCACGCCATCAGTTTCGTCTCAGGGTTCAGCATGAATAGTCACGCCATCAGTTTCGTCTCAGGGTTCAGCAATTTTTGGTCAAACTTTACAGTCTGACAAAACTAGTTGCGTCCTTGAGAAAACGAAACATGTGATTTTGTTACGCATGTGATTCCGTTACGAAAAGAATATATTTCTGTGAGGATTCACCGGGAGCAGCTTAGAGTGCGCGTGCGTTCCGTTGTCCGTGCGCCTACTGGGCAAGCGCCTACTACGCTACTCCCGTAGGTAAGCCACTGTACCCGACGGTGTCCGGCAACACCGGCCCGTTCGGAAGACCCCGATTCTGAAACCTGGAAGCTCCGCCTGTCATGAGGTACGGTCACGCGGGAGAGAGGACTCTTCCTAAAAAACCTATCCCGGCCCGGCCTAGGCTTGAGCCATTCGTAAGTGCCCCTTAACTACGGCCTTACATGACTCAAGTAGTCGAGAAGTCATGCCACGAAAATAAGTAAGTGGCGAACTATTTTTTTAGATTTTAGCAATAATTAGTATACACACATGAAAAATAGACTTCCTGATTGTTAAAACTGAGCAACAGGATTGATCGTGACGGATAATCGATCCTAACCATCACTAATTTTTTTTCAGAATAAACAGAATCTTCCGTCAAACTCGTCAGGCAGTGTAAAACAGTAAGTGCCCATTCTTTTACTGAATTACAAGCAGCGGACTCATTTTAAGTACCTAAATGAAAATAGACTAAGCAAAATAAGCCGGCTGTTTAAGACCTATTCACACGAGGGCGCATGAGCGGTCGAATGAGCGGGCGAACGAGCGGGCGCATGAGCGGGCGAACGAGCGGGCGCATTCTATTTTCACACTGCCTGCTGCATTACTTCATACAATGCATGCCAAGTGTGCATGTGCGCCTGCTCATGCTCCTGCTCCCTCGTGTGAATATTAATTTAGTCTGAAGCATAGATGCCCATGGGGGTAGGGGGGTATCCAGTAGGTATCCACCCCCCCCCCCCCACCAGGGGGGTCGGCACTTGGCACCCCACTCCCCCAAAGACCAGGCATCTCCCCTCCGATTGCCAAAAATTGTGCCAAAATTGAGTAAAAAATCGAAAAATCGCAAAAAATTTCCGGCCGCAGCCAAAAAAGTGCCCCAAAAATAAGTAAAAAATCGAAAGCGCTACATTTTTCCTGTTCTCGCCGGAAATCAAACCAAACCCAGGCATGACCACTCCCCTGTCCGCCGGGGATTCCATACCCGCCTAACCAAAGTATCCGTGTAACCGTGGGGTACACTAAGTGGCGTGTAACCGTGGTCCGTGGCGTGTAACCGGTTACACTATCCGTTTAGAGTAACCGTTTACACTATACATTTAGAGTAAACGGTTACACTATCCGCGGTTACTTTGTCTTAACGTGTACACGCTGTAACCGCTAAGCAACCGTGGATAGTGACACCTAACCGCGTACACACTACACGCTAAGCTTAACGTGTATACGGATACACGCGTGTACACGGTTCGTACCGTGTAACCGTGCCCAGCCCTAATGAAAATATGTATCAAAATTATGTATTTTTTACAGAAATAACGCTAAAGTTAATGTTTACATATCGACCGCCGCTTACTTAATGTATATTGAAAAGCCTTTTATTTCGGTAAGTCTCCAATGTTTCTAGAAACTTTCTATGGCCCATCAGCGTATAAAAAATGTCATAGTGACTAAAAAATGGCCGATATTCGATGCCGAGCATTACACGTTTTGAAGCATGAAATATAATTCCTATTAAACAATGGGGTTGCCTTTGCTTCGCAATTGGTCGGCAACCCAATAAATACATCTGCTGAGTCATAACGATAAGACACAAGAGTAACAGGATTTTTGTTCCGGTATAAAACGTGACAACAATTTAAAAGAAATATATAATTTAATTATTTAACAACTTTATCACATGAAATTCGGACAACGAAAGGAAATGAGCCGAGCAATGAAAGAGAAGTTGATCAAAAATGTGTCCAGTATTGGTTATAATTTCCGATTGACTGTTTCAATTTGTCGTTTTTCGACAATAAATTGACCAACTTCAACAAGCGCATCTACCTTCCTTTTTTAAAATAAAAGGCAGACTGTTCTTGGATAAGAGTGAGACACTATTATGTACTCTTGTTTGATATTAAAGAATAAAGATACCATATGTAAGTTTGAGTAAAAGAATATTTTCAGCTGAGCCAGCTGATATCGTACACGGGCGGCATACTCGGTGCGCTGTTGGGGGCATCCTTCATCACCTTCGCCGAAATCATATCCATTGTTGGAGCTCTGATCTGTGACCAGTTCAAAATTACACCTGGCTGCAGATATCACCTGACTACAGCGCCGCGTTAATGAAATCTGACAGTTGAATCTATCACACAAACCTCAATAATTAGTACATTGTCTTTATATGTAAGAAAAGAAGTTCGAGCTGGGTTGATTTTTGACTCTCCAAATCCTACTCCGTTCCGTTCTGCCGCAAACATTGTTCCGACCGATTAGCTAAGATGAAAAAAATTACGTACCGACTGAGGCACTACTTGCCCTGGGTAACCGATTTTGGCTAACGTTTTTATCAAATATTTTTGCATTTGAAAAGGTTTCCTTTTATATGTACGTCTTGAAAAGGTTACCTTTTCTGCCAATCGCCAAAATACTGGAAGGTGTCTAAGTCTGGCTGCTTAAAGATAGGACTTCTGGGCGTCAAAGGGTCAATGCTTTGCAATATAACAACGAATAGAGGTACCCAAATTTGAAGTAATTAAAATTTTATTCTCCATACGCTATTACAAATATCAACAATAAATTAATTTCAAAATACATACTTCACAACAAAACAAAATGACAGAATATTGTTAATTGACCATAACTTTATATTCGGAAAATGGGCGGGGTTTAGTCATAGACAGTGGAGTTCGAGACGGTGCTATCAAATCGGTCCGCAGAAATGGTCGTAACACGTCTGGGACGGGCACGGTGTTATTCTGAAACGGAAAAACAAAAAATAAAATAAGACACACAGTCAGTCATATCATTGCAGAAAACATCTGGAAAAATTTGCAGTGAAATTGCAATAAATTTGGACAAATCAAGGCGTGCATGGAATGTGCAATAATTCGCTAATGACTGCAATAATTATAATTATAACTCAAGCGGGATAAATAACACTACATTTAAGTCCAGTTCATATTAGTCCGTAAGGTAGTCCGTAACAGTTGTCCAGAAGCAGATGAATTCATACTTCTACGGACACTCTACAAACATTGTATATCCCGATAGAATAACTACCACTAGTACAAGATCTGCTAGGCAGTAGACGTATGAAAACGTATGGATTTTACAACGGCGGTATTACTTAACCATGGTTTTACGTACGTTTTTATATAAATTGCACATATTATCATTACGAAATATAGCCTGATTCGTTACGACTTTTTTAAGATTTTCTTAAACCATGGTTTCAGCGCAGTTGAAATTTGAAACCTGTAGCACAACAGGTCTCTGTTTTAGCTGCAGGTTTCTAATTTCAACAGCGTTAAAACCATGGTTTAAGAAAATTCGTAACGAATCAGGCATTAAGTTCACAATAAAATTATGTGCAAATCATATAAAAACGTACGCAAACCATGGTTTAGCAAAACCACCTTTGTGAAATCCATCCTTATAGTTTGTATCCGATTGGCTGATTCCTTACGGACACGGACAGAAGTTAAAGTGAATTCAGCTTGGCTTCCAAACATCTGGGCCCGATTTATCGAAACAAAATGTGCGTCGTTGAAATTGTTCACAGTTGAAAATGTTCGTCGTTGAAAAACTTTGAAATAATCGAAACATTTTCAACGACGAACATAACACTAATTTATAGGACAAATTAATGTCGTCGTTGAAAGTTCGTCGTTAAAAATGTTCGTCGTTGAAAAATGAATGTCTCGAGCTCCGTTCAAATGTTCGTCGTTGAAAATTATTTCAACGACGAACATTTGTTTTTCAACGACGAACATTTGTTTTTTTAACGACGAACATTTGTTTGTTCAACGACGAACATTTGACTTTTCAACGACGAACATTTGTTTTTCACCGACGAACATTTATCCTATAATTTAGTGTTATGTTTGTCGTTGAAAATATTTCGATCAAACCAAAATTTTCATCGACGAACAATATTTCAACGACGAACATTTTGTTTCGATAAATCGGGCCCTGGAGCGCACATACCGACATTCAAGTACAGCCTATTACGAAGATTTGGACAACTATGAATCAAAATACTCTTACGGACGGCCTTTCATAGGGACAAAACTACGTCGAACAAAAAGATTAAGCCACAAGAAATCATAAACAGTAGTAATAACTATGAGGTACGACAATTATTGATAAAATATACAATTTTGTGAACTTAAGAAATAGCAAAACTGACCGATTTTTGAAACTGCTCTATTATAGCAATCATCGTCCTTGGAGCAGCCAAAGCAGTTGCATTCAACTAAAAGGAAAAAAATTCTAAATTGAAGGCTTTTTGGTTTATTTATAATGAAAAAATGGTACTCATATAGACAGTGTCTTTTTAAACTTAGTAGTTATGAAATAGCGCAACAAAACAGCGCTGTAGAAAATTAATATTTCTACTTCTCACAAAACTCTACCTGACGTGTCAAAGCATCATACTGCATGAACGCACTAAAGAGATAATTCAAACTAAATAACTGATTCAAAATCTTGAAAACAGACAAAGACGTTCTCAAATAATTTTTTACCAACAAGCAAAAGAGTCCTTTAATACTTGATACGGTACTACAGCAACAAAGCACAGCACAGCAGTGCTAAAAAGATTAATAGTTAATACCAAGAGTATATAATAGGAAGAGTAGGACACTCTTCCTTTTATGCCTTCGAGCCTGCGTTAAAACGCGGAGCACAAAATGCCCGTTTATGTATGGTTTTGAGGGGGGGGGACAAGGACTGACAAGGAAGACACTGACAAGGACTTTCGCGGATGTGCTGAACTGAGGGTGGGGGTAGCGCAAGGTCTTTCTCAGTGTCTTGAAATGAGGTGGGGGAACCCCCATCAACTGAGGTGGGGTACCCCCCTCAGTTGAGTACGGGGTACATAAACGTACCGTACATAAACGTACAAAACCGTACATAAACGGGCTATTTTTCGCTACGCATTGGACGCATGCCCAAAGGCATAATAGGAAGAGTGTCATACTCTTCCCTATTACGTACTCTTGTTAATACACAAAAACACCAAAAAAATGGGCGACTAACAGTGTGCACAAACTTCGGCTCGCCATTTCCGCTACGATACTTAATATTTAAGCGTCTGCTCTGAAAATCGGTGCAATTGGAAGCACTGCAAACCTAAACAATTAAACCCATGTGTTGTTTTTCATAACGAAGGTAAAGCAATCTTTCAGAATGATGCGCAGCGAAATTGTGCAAAATGCACTACTATGATAAAGGCCACACAAGTGAAGCCTAGTTCATACTTGTCCTTGTCCCGGTCGTTTTGTCCTTAAGCAATTTCAGGAAAACTGCTAGGTCAAACGAGACAATTTTTTTGCATGAACAATGTTGGAGTACAATAATTAGTGGGTACGCAAAAAACGTAGTCAGTCCAATCTAGTCAGCAAAAACATCAAATAATCAAAATTTGTCCTTGTCACTGTCTCTATGCCTTTAAAGACAAGTCTGAACCGTGATTATATAACACCAAAAACTCACACAAAATAAAATTTTAGCTAAATTATACCTTGAAATGAAACAAGTAAATTTAATTTAATAGAACTCATATAATATAAAAGTTTTTCACACTGTATATACTAGAAATCACAAAACTTATCTTTGCTTTATAACCCGATCAAAGAGGTTTAAGAGTCAACTTTTACGGTGGGATGCATAAAGGCAGTCTTAGCTCAGTCTTGCTAGACGCAGTCTAACGGCACCGTTCTAACCCATGTAATACGTGTAGAATTTTTCGTTACGATGTTCAAAATTACTGAAATAGAACGCCTTAGACTGGTTTTAACCAAGAGTACATAATAGGATCCTATTATGTACTCTTGTTTTAACGTAAGACTGCCTTTATGCATTCCACCCAAAGTCCTGTTTTACCAATTTCAACTGAAATTTCTGCTTAAATAGTAGAGAAAAAATGAAAAATCAAACTTCATTTTCTCGTTGCTTCCTCACCTCTCCAAAAACATTTCGACTTGGCATCCAAGCTTCAAGGTCATACTTTCGATACGCTGGAAGGCCTAACTCTTCACTGGACATTTCCAGTATTCTACAATGAAGGTAAATCAGGGTAGTCGTGACCTTAATCTATTATTATAACTATGTAGAAGATAAAAAGTTCAAAAACAACTAATACTTCATTTTTTAACACCGGACATCTCAACCAAAAAATAACTGAAACTTATAATCATTCACAACAGCTGCCTATACCGTATACGCTCATCCCCTGCTTGACCTAGCTTGGTTCTGTGACAGGACTAGAGTTGTTTTGATGCTACCCATTTTCAATTGATTTGATTTGCTGTGGGCTTCTTTCAAATATTAAATGATTTGATTTGATTTGGACCTTTTGAAGATATAGATTGATCTGATTTGGTTTGGACCTTTTGAAAATCGATTGATTTGAATTGGTGCATCAAAAATCAAAACTGCATCAAAACTAGTTTTTATTTGATTAGCATCAAAAATCAAAACAACCCTTGACAGAACACAATATGCCGCGACTCGGATTGCAGCAATTTTTTTCCTAACTCCTCTGCGCCAAGCGGGACCATTTTTTATGAAACCAACTTTAAGGGTGCTCCCCCAAACCAATACAGTCCCAACTAGATAAGTCTCAATTCAAGGTATGTGGTCCAAGGGCAACATCCTGTCTAATTCCCTTAAATTTTTCTCGTTTCTCGTTTTTCCAATTCTTTTATTTCGCCTAAAGATTTTCAAACCACCTAGTAGGATGTATGTTTCATTTCCGTTAGTCATTCAGGCCCACATTTTATTCATTTTCACTGACAGGACACGTCACAGATTTACTTTCTACCGAAAAATTGCAACCAGAAAAAAATGCCTGTGCGAAACTGACAAAATAAAATCCACAGCTAGCTAAAAAAGCGTTACCTCTAGAAGCGGCCAAATAATTTAAATTTAGAAGTGAATTTAAAAGTCAAAAATACCTGAAATGTAGTCCGAGGGCCTGATAAAGTTCACGTTGCACGGAGAGCAGAAACTCCAAAGCTTCGTCACTTTCATGGCCCGACTCACACGCTGTAACCATAAACATTTCTACCTGAAACATTACGATGAGAAAAATTAATTTTTGTATAATACAATATTTCTTCACAATTTGACATATTATTATGTAGAAAAAGACTGAAATGTAGTTCAAACAAAATATAGGAAAAAAATTGAAGCGTTAGACATAATTTGATAAAATTTGAACAACCCGCTTTAGTTTGAACAAGCACACAAGATTTAAACGAGCAGAAAACCGTTGACCTCATTTGCACCTGTGACCAGCGAAATATTAACAAGCCCATGACGCGCGTAGCTTTTACCTCAAAAAACCTACCTTTAAAAAGTCATGAACTCTATAGAGTCCGCTGCTAATTCGACCGAAGGAAATTTCAGGTCGATAACATCGGCTAAGCGAGACAAGTTTCAAAGGCAGCTCCGACAAAGAGTAAATCTGATTGGACAAAAAATTAGCCACGCCCATTTCTGCCGTCCCAGCCAAACACAGATCAGGGCTTTTTTCTAGACCTGAAAACTAGACCAAGAAATTTTCACAAATTACACAGACACTCAGACAGAATAAATTAATGAATAATGAATTACAATAAAATACGAATTCGATGACAGAGGTAAAAAAAGCTTTAAATGACAACAGTTTATACATCAAAAATATACATCACAGTCTCGTTCTACTTTCGAGTTCTTAAAAAACCGATCTTCCAAAATTTTATAGTAAAAAACAAACTAGACTTACATTATTGAAGACTAATGAATGAAGTTTTCAAAATTTACCGACTGGAAACAGTATATTTTTCAGAGACCGTTGAATAAGACCACATTTTTGAGGAATTTCTAAGGGCAGGATATCCGGCACTGTGATTGGTCGAAATCCGTGTCTTTTGGTCACGTGATGCAGGGCAAATCTGGCTAAGCCTTTTTCCAGCCGTGCTAAACTGTCGGCCAACGCATACGTTCGCTCCCCTGCAAATTGAGTGACGTCATAAAAGTACAACTGAGCTTTATGACCGCCCACTTCGGCACTTCGCGGAGCTTTGGTGTGAATAGACTTGCTTCCATAAATTTCGATGACTCTGCAAATAAAAAAGTTGGTAAATTTTTGGTTCTCAATTTACAAATTGTGACAAACAGACAATTGAGATAAAGTTTTTATCAATTTATTATGTCTGACAGAAAGACTGAGGTCTATTTCGGCCTTCGGGTTAGGAGTCATAAAGGATAAAACACTAAGAGTGGATTTCGCAAAGGTAGTTTTTCTAAACCAGGCTTTTACGCACGTTTTCACATGATTTGCCCATTGCACATAATTTCATTGCGAAACATTGCTTAATTCGGGACAAATTTGATAGATTTTCTAAAACCGTGGTTTAAGCTCAGCTGAAATGTCAACAGAACACAGACTTGCGTGCTTCAGGTTTGAAATTCGATTCGTTTGCAAACGTTACTACGAAATTCGTAACGAATCACCTGATATTTCGTAATGAAATTATGTGCATATTTTACAAAAAAATGTAAAATGGTCAAGTTACTTTGTGCTACCGTTGTGGATTTTGCCCTAAAATACTAAATAACCAGTGCTTAGTTCAACAATGATGACGATTTGCGACCCCATTGATTGCAGGTTACCTTAGGCTTAGGTGTGATCCAAAACTAAATCGTGAAACTTAATACGAAATTTATAAGACTCAAATTTAACACACTGATTAGATAACATGATATTATCCAATAAAATTTAACATAATACACGTCAAGTTCAAGTCAGTAGATATATATTGTTTTAGCAATATTGTTACCAATTTTTTAAGTATTGTATAATATTCGCTAATATACTTAAGTTATAAGTCCAACCCTCTGCATAAAACTTTAAATAAGACCCAATATTGAGTTTCAGTAAGTAATCTAACCTATACTATCACGACTACAGCACACCTCCAGTTTTTTTACAGTCCCCCCTTAGATTCTATTCTATTCTAAACTACTACCCCTCTTGCACCTTGACTTGTCCTCGGCCCCGATTGGGACGTCAGGGTGCGTTCTATTGGGTATCCGGGAAGCCTGTTCATAAAGCTCATTCCATAGGCTGTCCGCAGACTCGAACGATGCTGTGGAAGTTGACGGCTGCTGAGTTGAGTCTGAAAAGAAATAAATACGTATATATTCGTTTATGACTGCCAGCAAGAAACAAGCAAATCAGGAGATGAGAGTGTAAAGCCCAGCTCATACTTGTCCGTGTGCGGAAAAGATTACTCCTAGGCCAACCCAAAAAAATGCAATATTGTACATATATACACCACACTATACAGTCATGAATTTTCGCTCAACTGGTTGCCTTTCTAAATCTAGCTTGCACGCAAAAAAATCACCCTCAACGGACAAGCAGCCAGTTAAAGATTCTGCTTGTGGAAAAACGGACACCCTTACTTACCCAGATTGTCTGAATAAACCTAAATATGTACGTATGTATATACCTAAGTATGAGCTTGGATTCACACCAGGGTTGGCAAGTCTCGGGTTTGCAACCGAAACCGAGACCGAGACCAGGCAACCGAGACCACCCAAACGAGACCTACGAGACCGAGACCAGCCCTTGGGGGACCTTTTTTCAAGTTTCAATTTTAAAAATTTGAGATACTTTGAAATGTAAAAAATTTGTGATTAAGTTACAAAAAAGTGACCATTAGGTTGTATGAGTGTATGACTTGCGACTTTGCGAGAAACGTAACATTGTAAACGACCGTATGCATGAGAGTAAGTGATTGACAGCCGAACCCGGAGAAAATAGGATTATTTTCCTATTATTTATTCTGTCAACTTTTTGTATTTTTTAATAAGTTTCGCACACTTCCTCGCATACCATAGGGTGTTTTATAGTGCCTTGCACACATTGGCATTTTGGCAGTCTGACTCAGGTGCCAGCTTAGAATCGTCCATGCTGGTGCAGTGGTGCTACTGTCAGAAGTTCTGATGCGAGCACCATCCCGTACCAGAAGTTTCTTCCGCTGACACAGTTACGTGGGGGACAGGTTTGATGCCCCAACCACGCCATAGCCCAAAAAGCTTTTGATTGTGCCTAGGTTTTTTTCATAAAGTTTACGTTTTGACATGCGTTGAGAGGTTGGGGCTCAAGAAATTTAATTAAACTGTTACCCAATACGCGCTTCGTAAAGTTGCCGAAGCCAGCAAATTTTTTAATTACAAATCAGCTACGAAGTTAGATCTATTTGGTAAATGATGGTCAGTATTTTTACTGTTTAACATATGCTTGAGACGTTCCACATATAAATGCAACATCGCTAAGTCAGACAAGCCTTCTAGCTCAAACTTTAACTAATAGCTTGATGTACAAAGTTTAAACTTAGTCAGTTTGCCGAATGCCGGTGAACTGACATGTCTGCAGCAGACAGTTGTGACCATTTCATGCTTGGAATTCTATTTGGAAACTTATATATTGTAAAAAAATCTCCGTGATTTTATAAAATTTTAAAAACTTGAAGTCTCATCTGAATTACCGAGACCACCCTATGGCAGGTCTCGGTTTTCCTACCGAGACCGAGACCGAGACCAGCCTAGTCTCGGGTTTTCTACGAGACCGAGACCGAGACTGCCAACCCTGATTCACTCACACATTATCGGATTGTCTCAGCATAACTGATTCACCGCAAAACAATTGTCCTTAAATAGTAACGCTTACAAAATTTAAACCTACTGAAATTTGAGTCAAACATACTCGTTGATAAAAGCTGTTGTATATTTCTCCAAATCTCCAGCAACCTATCGATATCTCCAACTTTTTTCCGGGCAATTATATTTCGCGCGATTTCGTCACGATTTGCAGGATTTAGCAAATATTCGAAATCAAGTTCCGGTCTATCTTGAACACTGACAACTGGTGGCTTCACTGGAGACTCTGGACTTTTAACAGCTTGGGCAGCTTTCAACAGAAACCGCCTCGCAATGTGGAAAGACTGCAGGCTTGACAGAAATCTGGGACCAGTCATTGGGTGAAGTATCTTAAAAAAGAAAAAACTGGAAATTTCCATTTTACAATATTATTTGGAGCCAAAACATGTACATATGTGACCAAGCTTCATAGGATGAGATATTAGGCCTCCCCCTATCATCTATGAAAAGCTGTGGTCGGGGAGGAGAGAGAAGCGCCCCCTCATAAAATTTAGGGGGTAGAGGGGTAAGGTAACCTAGGAGCGAGAGTCGCCGACGACTGAGAGTGCTCCGTGCTACGCCATAAAAAGTTGGCGATTTACATAGATAAGTATCGAGACGATAGAGGCAAGGGGGTGCACAATTCTGGGGAAGAAAGTCGGACCACATTATGGGTGCGATCCGCAATGTGCAAGCTAAGGAAATCTGGGGGGGGGGGAGCCGTCGACCGCGGGGGGGGGAGTGCGGAGCAACTTTTGCGGCCGTTTCTTTTTTTTGAGCCACCAATTTTGCCCTGACCAACCGATTTTTGCTTCATGAGCTACCTTCAAAACATTCCGGGGGGAGCGGAGCTGTCTGGGGGGAGCGAGGTCGGGTTGGGGGGGAGCAATCCCCCCAATCCCCCCCACGCCCATGTATGGTGCGATCCCTCACCGGATGACTCCGATTAATGCGCTTTTAAAAATTTTTGTTCAAGGGTACTTTCTACTCCACGTTTCATGTAAAAGTAGGCGGAACATTTTTAATTTCAAAAAATTCAAAACTTGAAGAGGTCAGATCCGCTTATGGCATCCTACTACTTTGCAGCAATAAAGTTAAGACGTTTCACGCCTCCGATAAGAGTAGTGACTACCACTCTAATATTTGTTTATTTCAAAACACACCATTTTAAAATCAAAAATAAAACCATAACTTCGAATAAATACGAACTGAAAACACTAGAAACACATAACTAGCAAACACAATAATTTAGAATAAGGCTTTATTTAAATAATTACTGTAGTCTGTACACAATACAACGTGACTTCAAATACCAAACCACCTATACAACAGAAACAAATACATCGATCTGTTTACTTCTCCGAAAATATTAACACCTTGAGACGTGAATCAAAAAACCTTCGACAGAGCGTAAACCACTCATAACTTCAAAAATAGAAGAGTTTCGAAAAGATAGGACAAAGTAAGAGACTGCCGAATAAACGAGTTGCTTGAGGCAACGGGTAAAGAAAAACCGGTGAGAAAAACAGTTTATAGAAAACATCGGAAAAAATATGAAGAAAAATTAAATTTCAGAAAGATTAAAAATAATGTGATATAAATTTTTTAATTCAAGATAAATTATGAAATTTACAAAAAAACAAACATACCTACGCAAAATTGAAATTAGTATGACGACATGATAATTATCACATTTAAATAATGGGCCGAATCACATCACAAACTAGGGCCTTTTCACAAATTATATTAACTGGATTAGATTAACTAGATTAACTTCATAACTCAACATAGGATTAACGTAAATGTATAAAATTTTGCAAGCAGTTGGAGATGACATAGTTTAGTTATTATGCAAAGTTTCATAAACTTTCATCAAACTAATCCTTAGTTACTGAAGTTAATCTAGTTAATCTAATCCAGTTAATATAATTTGTGAAAAGGCCCTTAAGTGTTATTCAAATACTAACGCTAAGCGTTTGCTAAGTGTTAGCGCTTAGCACTGACGCTTAGCGAAGTTTAAGTATGTTAATAACACTTAGCGCTTATAAGCGCTAACACTAAGTGTAAACACTAAGTTTAAGCGTTAGTGTTAGTATGTGAATATGGGCCATACTCTAATCGATTCACGCGAGTCTGATGGAGTGCACTGCGGTGCTTTGCGAAGTGCTGAGAAATCATACACGCTCGTTCATAAGTGACTTCTTCACCGTTCAATTTATAGTAGCTTCTAAAAACTATCAAGATGCAGTCAGTTTGGCGGTAAAGAAAGCAGGAAACCAGTACTGCGGAATGTCATCGTCTGTCTGAGAGTCGACCCAAGCAAGTCCTTCTTTCACCAAGTGTTCCTGAAACGATAAAACAACGTAGATGCAAATTCATACCTTTTAATATTTTTGTCCTCACAGAAAAGTAAATAGTATATATACGTATAAAAACAGGCTTCTGACAAAGAAAGAAAAAGTAGCTCTTGGAATGATTTGTAGTTTTATGGTCAAAAACCGAAAACAAACTTCATTCCTCAAATAAGAATCAGAATCAGAAGTTTAATTTTTTAAAATATAAAAATAAAGAATATTACCACAACTTGATGGCATCTGGCTGGCTCCCACGAAAACGTTGAACCAATTTGTGGTGCACTAACATACGCAGATTCCTAAGGCAAAAAAAGAAAAACATTCCAATCCGTCCGTATGAATCATTACATTTTAGTAAAAAATACCATTGTGTTCGGTTCGGATGCAAATTTTAGATTACACATTGCCAAGGTAATGAGATAGGCTACGCAGGATAAAATTTTTGGCAGGTTCCCGGTCCCCAATCCATCAATTTGGTTTAAATTAAACTGAAAATTTTCATCTACAATAATCTAAAAATATACTAAAAAATATTTTCTCCTAAACGTCAAGAGCTCCACCAGTTGCTTGCTTTATTTTCGGCGTACAGAGCTCTATTACTTCAGTTTTTATGCTCCACTGGTCGCAAAACCACCCTGATCTACCAATTCGCTAGTGTATCTCGCTTAAAACAAAAGTCATTCCACCACAAATTTTTTATATAACAACGCTAGTGTGA
Organism: Trissonchulus sp. WLG1_4; assembly: GCA_030248245.1. NCBI lineage: Eukaryota > Metazoa > Nematoda > Enoplea > Enoplida > Ironidae > Trissonchulus > Trissonchulus sp. WLG1_4. The sequence continues at coordinate 18,302 of JASANF010014332.1, read as the reverse complement.
TTCCCATCAAATCATAAGCTCAGACTAGTTTTTACTAGAAAAATAACAGCCGTTGTCCAAGCTACAACAGTATCAGACAAGATAGACTTCACGTCTACCTGAGCCAACTGCAGCACTCTAGTGTGATCCATATTCAGTTCTCCTGGAATGCTCTGTATCAGGTAGTCGTTCTTGCTGCCCGTGGTCGGCGCGATCACACGAAACCCACTGCCCAACAGTTTCAGCTTGTCAATGGCCAGCAATAGATCATCTCTACGGGTCAAAAGGTCATTTTAGTAACTTAGATATGAGTAAAAATTCTTACGCATACACAAAAAGGCACCATGCAAGGTACTGGGATTTTTTCTAGAAGGTCTTGTACCGATATTTTAGCTGGAATTGAAACAAGTTAGCTGAAAAATTAACCAAAAAAATTAGCTATTTTTGCACATAGTTATACTAGAGAATACAGATATATTTAATTAGGAGCCCACGTAGAAATATTGCTTGATATTGCCCTTTGGTACCAAAATCAAGAATCGGGAGGGTCCCCCTGTTGAACTGTGCAGTAAGACCAAGCTTTATAAGAACATTTCCTCATGTGATTTAGATGAGCCTGTCAGTCTAAACTCTAAATATTATATAAAACCGACGAACGCGACAACATTTTGCACACTACTAAAACTCGACTCTCTAAACATGTAGTAGGAAGAAACTACACCGAATATGAAACTATTTTCATACCTGCTAATTTCATCCCGTGCTGATCTATTTCTGGACTTCATCAGCTTGGTGTAAAGTTCATCAAGCGTTATCAAGCCTGAAAAACAATATTATATAAAAATACAGATAAACAAAACAAAAAATACTAGACAGTTTATACAGACGAATGCATTTCATGCAACAAAAATAAGCAAAATTTTAAGCAGAAATTGCATACCAAACTTGGAAAACTAAAGACATCACATGTTACAAATATTTTCCACCGCTAAGGAAATTGCTATGGAACTCAAACAGTATATTTTCTATATTATTTCAACACAAAACCCACTATTCCCGACAATCACTTCATTTTCTCACCGCCATTTCGATGATTAGTCGCTAGACATATTTCCACAATTTGCACACCCAACTCGTAGTAAAAATCGCCTACTCCAAGACGGGAAGCCCAGAAACCTTTTCCAGCTGAAAAAAACAAAGACAAAACTGTAATTTTCTTTCAAACGTTAAAAAAGACTGGAAGACGGATATTAGACATCACGCCACAAAGGTAATCATAGAAACGAATTCAGTAAGCTTATATAATATATACGCCGTCATTTCATGATGTGAAATGGAGCTGAAGGAAAATTATAAATTCAAAACTATCAATGATTTTTCGCAAAGACTAGCGACCTCAGTTTCCCACCTTCTGCTTTCAATAAATGTCTTCATTTACGAGAATAAAATTTATTGTATCTTACACGCCAGTGGATCCACGCCGACAGAAGCGCACATTTCCTGAAACTGACGGCGAAAGTCGGCATTCTTCTTAATCTCGTGACGATGCTTGGCTGCAAATTCTTCCAGTCGACTTCGAAACTGCTCTAACTGTGACGATAGCTAAAATAGTTTATATACTCTGTGTTTGAGACCCCAACATTTAAACTAGATTATATACAGTCACTAGGGCAGCAACTAAGAAGCCATTTACGCCTAAAGTCCCACGAAGTATAGTTATATATAGCGAAGCGCAAGAGGCGGTCACGAATTTTTCAACTTTTTTGTTTGAAAAACTGAACAATGAAAATTTTTTAGTTCGACTATTCGAAGTGTTTGATATTGATTTGACTTGATTTGACCAGAAAGTTAAAAAATTGCCTAAACATATTATCCAAATTTTGCTGAAAATTTCCCATTTGTACGCGAAAATTTTGAAATTTTTGCGTTTTTGTCAGTTCAAGCCTCCAAAACGTTGGGACAAGCCTCCCTAGAATTTGGAGCAAGTGCAGTTGGGGGGGGGGAATGGATCAAGTGCAGTTGGGGGGGGGGGGGGAATAGTGGACCTATTTTTTGGAGTAGAGCACCTTGAGGGAAGCATTTTTTGTAATAGAACCCCTATCCACAAGTTTGGATTTTCTGAGCTAGGACCCCTTGAAAATTGCATTTTCAGTGTTTTTGGACGTGAACGTAGGCCAACATTCGAAGCCAAAATTGGCTATAATCTTTGTTTTTGGATAGTTTTGAGTGCGTTATGATGTTTTAAGGCATCATCTAGGCTTAGTTGGCAGGATTCTCTAGGCTAAGCTGGCAGGATTTTTTCTGAAAAATTTCGTTTTTTTATTGCCTAAGCCTGAGCCTAAGCCTAAGCCTGAACCTAAGCCTAAGCCTAAGCCTAAGCCTGATACTAAGCCTAAGCCTAAGCCCCATACTAAGCCTAAGCCCTAAGAATAAGCCTAAGTTCATACATGTACACAGGGTCTCGGTCTGGGGGGGGGCTTGTCCCGGAAATTTCGAAATTTTAGGGGGGCTTGCCCCGATTATTCGAGAGCTTGAGCGGACAAAAACGCAAAAATTTCAAATTTTTGCCAAAAAAAGGCAAATTTTTAGCAAAATGTGGCTATTTTTAACAATTTTTTCGCTTTTTGCTCAATTTTGAAGCATTTTACGGCAATCTTGGGCAATTTTTGAGGGTTTGGGCACCTTTCTTGCAGCATCAAGGAGGGGGGCTTGTCCAGGTCGGTCAAATCTGAGGGGGGGCTTGTCCCGGGATCTTTCAATCTGGGGGGGGGCTTGCCCACCACAGACCCCCCCCATGTACATCTGTGCCTAAGCCCAAGCCTAAATTAAGGCCAAGTGTCAATTTGGTCAAAAATTTGACGTTTCTGGCGAATTTGGCCACTTTTTAGGCAGGAACCCGGTCAATGAGCGTTTGTTTTGATCCTAAAAAATTGCAAACAATAATCTGACACCATTTAGACACGATTAGAACGGAAAATGCAAGGGCTTCGGAAAAAAATTGCGAAAACGTCCCTCACTGAGGGTTCAGATTTCGGAGGGTCGTATCCATACATGGGCGTGGGGGGGGGGGGTTTGGGGGGGGGTTTTACCCCCCCCCCCAGAAGGCATCATCACCCCCCCCCCAGACAGGTGCTTCACCCCCCCCAGAATGCTTTGAAGGTAGCTCACGAAACAAAAATCGGTGGCTCACGAAGCGAAATTGGTGGCTCACGAAGCAAAAATGGCCGGAAAATTGCTCCGCACCCCCCCCCCTTCCCGGTGGCTCACCCCCCCCAGAATTCGGTAGCTGCCCACGTATGGTCGTATCTCAGAAAATCCAAAAAAATGAAATAAGGGTTCTTGAAGCAAAAATGCTTCCCCCAAGGTGCTCTACTCGAAAAAATAGGTCCACTATTCCCCCCCAACTGCATTTAACCCGGAAAAATAGTGGACCTATTTTTTGGAATAGAGCACCTTGAGGGAAGCATTTTTTGTAATAGAACCCCAATCCACAAATTTAGATTTTCTGAGGTATGACCCTTGAAATTTGCATTTTCAGTGTTTTGGGAAGTGAACGTAAGCCAAAGTTCGAAGCCAAAAATGGCTATAATCTTTGAGTGCGTTATGATGTTTTAAGGCATCGTCTAGGCCTAACTGGCAGGATTCTCTAGGCTAAGCTGGCAGGATTTTTTCTGAAAATTTCGATTTTTTCTTGCCTAAGCCTGAGCCTAAGCTTAAGCCCCCGCCCTTTGTTTTTGGATAGTTTTGAGTGCGTTATGATGTTTTAAGGCATCATCTAGGCTTAGTTGGCAGGATTCTCTAGGCTAAGCTGGCAGGATTTTTTCTGAAAAATTTCGTTTTTTTATTGCCTAAGCCTGAGCCTAAGCCTAAGCCTGAACCTAAGCCTAAGCCTAAGCCTGATACTAAGCCTAAGCCTAAGCCCCATACTAAGCCTAAGCCCTAAGAATAAGCCTAAGTTCATACATGTACACAGGGTCTCGGTCTGGGGGGGGGCTTGTCCCGGAAATTTCGAAATTTTACGGGGGCTTGTCCCGATTATTCGAGAGCTTGAGCGGACAAAAACGCAAAAATTTCAAATTTTTGCCAAAAAAAGGCAAATTTTTAGCAAAATGTGGCTATTTTTAACAATTTTTTCGCTTTTTGCTCAATTTTGAAGCATTTTACGGCAATCTTGGGCAATTTTTGAGGGTTTGGGCACCTTTCTTGCAGCATCAAGGAGGGGGGCTTGTCCAGGTCGGTCAAATCTGAGGGGGGGGGCTTGTCCCGGGATCTTTCAATCTAGGGGGGGGCTTGCACCCCCAGACCCCCCCCCCCATGTACATCTGTGCCTAAGCCCAAGCCTAAATTAAGGCCAAGTGTCAATTTGGTCAAAAATTTGACGTTTCTGGCGAATTTGGCCACTTTTTAGGCAGGAACCCGGTCAATGAGCGTTTGTTTTGATCCTAAAAAATTGCAAACAATAATCTGACACCATTTAGACACGATTAGAACGGAAAATGCAAGGGCTTCGGAAAAAAATTGCGAAAACGTCCCTCACTGAGGGTTCAGATTTCGGAGGGTCGTATCCATACATGGGCGTGGGGGGGGGTTTGGGGGGGGGGTTTCCCCCCCCCCCCCCAGAAGGCATCATCACCCCCCCCAGACAGGTGCTTCACCCCCCCCAGAATGCTTTGAAGGTAGCTCACGAAACAAAAATCGGTGGCTCACGAAGCGAAATTGGTGGCTCACGAAGCAAAAATGGCCGGAAAATTGCTCCGCACCCCCCCCCCCCCCGGAGGCTCACCCCCCCAGCATTCGGTAGCTGCCCACGTATGGTCGTCTCTCAGAAAATCCAAAAAAATGAAATAAGGGTTCTTGAAGCAAAAATGCTTCCCCCAAGGTGCTCTACTCGAAAAAATAGGTCCACTATTCCCCCCAACTGCATTTAACCCGGAAAAATAGTGGACCTATTTTTGGAATAGAGCACCTTGAGGGAAGCATTTTTTGTAATAAAACCCCAATCCACAAATTTAGATTTTCTGAGGTATGACCCTTGAAATTTGCATTTTCAGTGTTTTGGGAAGTGAACGTAAGCCAAAGTTCGAAGCCAAAAATGGCTATAATCTTTGAGTGCGTTATGATGTTTTAAGGCATCGTCTAGGCCTAACTGGCAGGATTCTCTAGGCTAAGCTGGCAGGATTTTTTCTGAAAATTTCGATTTTTTCTTGCCTAAGCCTGAGCCTAAGCTTAAGCCCCCGCCCTTTGTTTTTGGATAGTTTTGAGTGCGTTATGATGTTTTAAGGCATCATCTAGGCTTAGTTGGCAGGATTCTCTAGGCTAAGCTGGCAGGATTTTTTCTGAAAAATTTCGTTTTTTTATTGCCTAAGCCTGAGCCTAAGCCTAAGCCTGAACCTAAGCCTAAGCCTAAGCCTGATACTAAGCCTAAGCCTAAGCCCCATACTAAGCCTAAGCCCTAAGAATAAGCCTAAGTTCATACATGTACACAGGGTCTCGGTCTGGGGGGGGGCTTGTCCCGGAAATTTCGAAATTTTAGGGGGGCTTGTCCCGATTATTCGAGAGCTTGAGCGGACAAAAACGCAAAAATTTCAAATTTTTGCCAAAAAAAGGCAAATTTTTAGCAAAATGTGGCTATTTTTAACAATTTTTTCGCTTTTTGCTCAATTTTGAAGCATTTTACGGCAATCTTGGGCAATTTTTGAGGGTTTGGGCACCTTTCTTGCAGCATCAAGGAGGGGGGCTTGTCCAGGTCGGTCAAATCTGCGGGGGGGCTTGTCCCGGGATCTTTCAATCTGGGGGGGGCTTGCCCCCCCCAGACCCCCCCCCCATGTACATCTGTGCCTAAGCCCAAGCCTAAATTAAGGCCAAGTGTCAATTTGGTCAAAAATTTGACGTTTCTGGCGAATTTGGCCACTTTTTAGGCAGGAACCCGGTCAATGAGCGTTTGTTTTGATCCTAAAAAATTGCAAACAATAATCTGACACCATTTAGACACGATTAGAACGGAAAATGCAAGGGCTTCGGAAAAAAATTGCGAAAACGTCCCTCACTGAGGGTTCAGATTTCGGAGGGTCGTATCCATACATGGGCGTGGGGGGGGTTTGGGGGGGGTTTTCACCCCCCCCCCCCCCCCAGAAGGCATCATCACCCCCCCCAGACAGGTGCTTCACCCCCCCCAGAATGCTTTGAAGGTAGCTCACGAAACAAAAATCGGTGGCTCACGAAGCGAAATTGGTGGCTCACGAAGCAAAAATGGCCGGAAAATTGCTCCGCACCCCCCCCTTCCCGGTGGCTCACCCCCCCCAGAATTCGGTAGCTGCCCACGTATGGTCGTATCTCAGAAAATCCAAAAAAATGAAATAAGGGTTCTTGAAGCAAAAATGCTTCCCCCAAGGTGCTCTACTCGAAAAAATAGGTCCACTATTCCCCCCCAACTGCATTTAACCCGGAAAAATAGTGGACCTATTTTTTGGAATAGAGCACCTTGAGGGAAGCATTTTTTGTAATAGAACCCCAATCCACAAATTTAGATTTTCTGAGGTATGACCCTTGAAATTTGCATTTTCAGTGTTTTGGGAAGTGAACGTAAGCCAAAGTTCGAAGCCAAAAATGGCTATAATCTTTGAGTGCGTTATGATGTTTTAAGGCATCGTCTAGGCCTAACTGGCAGGATTCTCTAGGCTAAGCTGGCAGGATTTTTTCTGAAAATTTCGATTTTTTCTTGCCTAAGCCTAAGCCTAAGCTTAAGCCTGAACCTAAGCCTAAGCCTAAGCCTGATACTAAGCCTAAGCCTAAGCCCCATCCCATACTTAGCCTAAGCCCAAGCCTAAATTAAGGCCAAGTTTGAATTTGGTAAAAAGTTGGACGTTTCTGGTGAATTTGGCCAATTTTTAGGCAGGAACCCGGTCAAACAGCCTTTGTTTTGATTCTAAAAAATTGTAAACTATAATCTGACACCATTTAGACACGATTAGAACGGAAAAAACAAGGGCTTCGCAAAAAATTGCGAAAACGCCCCTCGCTAAGGGTTCAGATTTCGGGGGGTCGTATCTCAGAAAATCCAAAAAATGAAATATATATATATGCACGAAATACTGAACCATTTATATAAGCACAAGCAGAAAAATTAACAGCGTATATGTATACCTGAGCCAACTGTTCAGAAGCCAACTCGCTGCCTTTCTCTTTGAACTTGTCCTGCAAAAAAATTAACAAATGCGTGCATAACGTGAAATGCAGCTACACTGAATTCGTCTGTTCATTGATCTACGAAAAAGGTATATAACAAATCAGCGGCGGGGGAGCTCCGAGCTAGATATAACGAACTTCGGCCCTCTCATGTAAACTTCTAAGTGAGCTCAACTCAAGACCCACTTCAGGGAAGTAGATATATAAATCATTACAATTCTGCGTTATATATATATATATATATATATATATATATATATATATATATATATATATATATATATATATATATATATATATATATATATATATATATATATACTACCAAGAGCCAAATAATGCATGAATAATATCAAAATATTAACAACTTGATCCCCGACTGATCATATGCAATTTAAACGTGTTTAAACAAATACAGCAAATACCAAGCTTTTTAGCTTTAATTTATAACAGTTGACACTTCAAGTTATCCGTGTCCAACAAACAGTGCGTATATATGTTATAATTTTGATAAATACGCCACGCGGCACCACAAAGTCATAGACGGATTTGAATGAAACCCGTACTTTAGTTTCTTTCTTACGCTGAATCGCACCCACTCCGACATTGCGACGCATGTTGAACAAAATCAAAGCAACCAGACTGAAGCACAGCAAACTGCCAATAGGTGACCCTAGCAATCAAGTGCAGTTAGGGGAGAGGGGAATAGTAGACCTATTTTTTGGAGTAGAGCACTTCTAGGGAAGCATTTTTTGTAATAGAACCCTATCCACACAAATTGGATTTTTTGAGCTATGACCATACATGTACACGGGGTCTCGGCCTGGGGGGGCTTGTCCCGGAAGGTCAAGGTTCGGCGGGGGGGGAAAAATTATTTTTGCCCATAAATCGCTTCCTACCCCATCTTTTAATAAAAATATAGAACCCCCATCGTCAGCCAAGCCCCCAATCTGATCTCTAGCCCCCAAAATAGCTGTCGCCCCTTTTAATAAAAATCTAGATTGAAATTATTGGTGTTAAAACCCTTAGGGGTGGAATAAGTCGGAAAAACGGCATTTTTTCGACTAATGATCCGGAGTCCCCCTATATCCCCCAAACCTAGGGGGGGGTCAAAATTGAACGCTCTTTCGAATAGGCTAGGTTAGAAGTTTGTAGGATGTAAGCTTTAGCTGGAAATCAAACTTTGTCAAAAAATTAAACTTTACATGAAATTTTTTGCGCAAAATTGGATTTAGTTAAAAATACAGAATCAAATGAAAACCTGCTGTTACTATTGAAAGAGCAACTTCTAAGCTACTAAATGCTGAAAAAATTTTGCAAATCGGTTCAGGCTTTGAAAAGTTACAAAACTTTTTCTGAAGCTACCAGGATCAGGCTGATTGAAGCGTTACAGCGCACGTAAGGTTTAGTACGAATTCCGGGCTATAACCACAAAGTTTTTCAAAATATGAAGCTAGTTGGGGTTTTTTAGTGCGGTAAAGTTATTCCTGATGTTTCTTAGTAGGTTTTTTCTTAAATTTAGGCCTTAGGCTTAGGCTTAGTGCTTAGGCTGAGGCTTAGTGCTTAGGCTTAGGCTTAGGCTTAGTGCTTAGGCTGAGGCTTAGTGCTTAGGCTTAGGCTGAGGCTTAGTGCTTAGGCTCAGGCTTAGTATTTGGGTTAGGAAAGGCTTAGTCTTAGTTTCTTGCATCAAATAAAAGGATATTTGCTACTGTGGAATCATAAACAAAGCTGCGCTTTTGAACCGAAATTGGCTGTCAGCGCCAGCGTGATGCTGAGCAGCAGTGACGTTTTTAATTCGTATTTTATGGTATTCTTCATTATTAAAAATTGCTCCTTTTAACTAAAAATGCTATTTTGTGTCGGAAAATGTAGTTAATTTATTGTCTATGCAAAAAGAAACAATAACAATTGATATGTGAGCTCAGTTTAACGATGCATAGTTCGCCTATTAAATAAGTTTAAAAAATTAACATTTTTTTGGTATAAATGAGCAGAATATTTTGGAAACAAAGCTGAATTAAATATATTATTATAAGTTACGTTATGATGATTAAACTTCAGACTGATATTACGACTGTATCGGTGAAAATTTTCGAAAATATTAGCCCCTGAATGTCAAAAAATGATGATTTTCGACAAATTTTGAATTTTTTCGAAAAGCAGTAAATCTACGTTTTTTTGCTTGGAAAGTGCTAAAAATGAACTCAGCGCGTCCGAAAACCTATAAAAACGTGTTTTTACATTGAAAAAATATGCGTTTGAATTTCCCCCCCCCCCGCCGAACCTGCACCGTCCCGGAATTTTCGAAATTTTAGGGGGGCTTGTCCCGACGTTTCAGGGGCTTGAGCAGAGAAAAACGCAAAATTTTCAAGTTTTAGCCTAAAAAGGGAAAAATTTCGCCAAAATTTGGCAATGTTTTTGCTTTTTGCCAATTTTTAAAGCATTTTACGGCAATTTTTGAGTGTTCTGGCACATTTCTTTCAGCATCAAGGAGGGGGGCTTGTCCCGGTGGGTCAAATCTGAGGGGGGCTTGTCCTGGAATCTCACATCTGGGGGGGGGGGGGCTTGCCCCCCCCAGACCCCCATATTTACATCTGTGGCTATGACCCCTTGAATGTTGCATTTTCAGTGTTTTTGAAAGCAAAGGTAGGACAAAGTTTGAAACAAAAAATGGCTTAATCTGTTTTTGGATAGTTTTGAGTGCGTTCTAATGTTTTAAGGGATCATAATTAGCGGGTAGGACTTTCTAGGCTAAGCTGGCAGGATTAAAAAGTTCGATTTTTTGGTACGTATATAAGCCTGACCCTAAGCCTAAAGGCCGTTTCACACGCTGCGATTTTCCTGAGATTCTGCCGCAGCGTTTTTGCCGCTGCGGCAAAACGCAGCTTGCCGGAAGCAAAACGCAATGTCTGAACAGACGCAGCGTTTTTAGTGCGGAATGCCTGCGTTTTGAATTTGCCGCAGCGTTTTAAACGCCAGACTGCAATTCGACCTGCGATTTCATTGCGTTTTCACGCTACGTTTGTGTTGGTTTAAACAATTTTTGCTTAGCACTTTGTCATTTCCAATTTTTTTCCAAACGCGAAAATTTCCAATTTCCAATTTTTGCCTAAAAATGGGAAATTTTTAGCGAAATTCCGATATTTTTAGCGATTTTTTCGTTTTTTTGGTCATTTTTGAAGCTTTTACGGCGATCTGAACCGATTTTGGGGTTTCAGAGAGGGGGGCTTGTCCCGACTGGTCAAATCTGAGGGGGGGGCTTGTCCCGGAATTTCAAATCTGGGGGGGGGCTTGCCCCCCCCCCAGACCCCCCCACAGGAAAATTATTTCCAGAAAAAAACTAGATCGTAAAAAATTATCTGGTTTTTTTCTGGTTTTTTTCTAACTTTTTTCTAGTTAGAAAAAAACCAGAAAAAATTATCTAGTTTTTTTCTAACTTTTTTCTAACTTTTTTCTGGTTTTTTTCTAGTTTTTTTCTAACTTACGATCTAGTTTTTTTCTGGTTTTTTTCTGACTTTGTCAAAATACGATCTAGTTTTTTTCTGGTTTTTTTCTGGTTTTTTTCTAACTTTTTTCAGATTTGCCCCAAATCGGTTTTTAATGTTTTTGGAGTACTTTTACGCCCTTTTTGTCATTTGTTTTAGTCTTTTGTGTCTGTAATTCCCTTTGTAATGCATTATTTTAGCTTATTTTTTTTCTGTATTTTCCGGTGTTTTTGGTGGGTTTAAATTGATTTTTCCACCTTTTTTTGAGTTTTTTACTATGCTTTTCTGATTGTTTGCTGATGCGATGTGAGTATTTTTAGATTTTTCAAACTTTCGCAAAATACGATCTAGTTTTTTTCTAGCTTTTTTCTGGTTTTTTTCTGATTTTTTTAACTTTTTTCTAACTTTTTTCTGCTTTTACTAAATCGTTTTGTAACGTTCTTAAAGTCCGTTATATACTTTTTATGTCATGTTATATATCATATATATCGTTATTGTACATTAATTCATGGTATTTTTGTGTTTCTTCCCTTTTTCTGCTGAGTTTAAATCTTGGTTTTTTTATATGTTCATTAAAAGCGGCAACAGTTATTTTGGGGGCTAGAGATCAGATCAAGGCCATGGGGTTTTTTACTTTTATTAAGATGAGGTGCGTACAGTTTTACGGGTGAAAAAATTTTTCCCAAATAAAATATTGGGTATATATCCTTGAGTTTTACCTTAAAGTTAGCTGTTTTGATGATATTTTCAACCTAATGTACCCGCTGCAGAGTGATGTAACAGCTTTTTCGAGCTCTTATTTCTTTTTAGTCAAAATTAGCTACTGACGACTGACGTCAATACATGTACTTGGGGTCTCGGTTTGGGGGGGGCTTGTCCCGGATTTTTTCAAATTGTAGGGGGGCTTGCCCCGACGTTGTGGGGGCTTGAACCGACAAAAGCGCTATATATTATTTTAATTTTTGCCTACAAATAGGAAATTACATATTTGTAAAATTGGGATATTTTTAGCAATTTTTTCGCTATTTGCTCATTTATCTGAGGCGATTTTTTAGTTTTCGGCAACTTTTTTAGCAACGAGGAGGGGGCTTGCCCCGATCGGTCAAATCTGAGTGAGGCTTGTCCCGGCATCTGAAATCTGGGAGGGGCTTGCCCACGCCAGACCCCCATGTACATCTGTGCTGTCAGCTGTAGCTTATAAAAACATGAAATATATAAAAAAAACTGGAAACAAAAAAGTGACAAAGAAATCTCAGGTGTTTGGATAGCAGCTTCAGTAGAAGTCGGGTCAGGTCGGGTCGGGTCGGGTCGGGTCGGGTTAGACACTAGCTCGGGTCGGGTCGGGTCGGGTTATGAACTCTAATTCGAAGTACTGAAGCAATGTGAAGACTTATCCAAATAAAACTAATCATGTATTGAGACATCTACAAGTGAAATTAGACTAAATTGTAATTAAACTTAATCCGGTCATATTCTTTCCAAAATGAAACGTAACACAAAAACTTGAAAAAATGCCAAACGTGAGATATGTCACAGCGTATTTTGGACAAACTGTCACAATTGTTAACAAAACAAATGCATGTGCTTACGGTTTATTTTTTTGTCTGTGAAATGCAAAAAACCGCTTATAAATAGCTTCTAAAACAACCGAGTAACAGCTCATAAACAAGCTGCATCTACAAAACTACCACCTTAAACGGCATTTTTCACACCGAAACCATTAATAGGTTTGTCAGATATTGTACTTGTGCAGACTATTGTACTCACTTTTTAGTGTTTATATTTTTTAGGACACGAACACAAGCTTAACTGAAGCCAACTCTTGACATTTACGGAAAAGCTTGTACACAGTACCCATAACCCATAAGCTATTGTTTACTTGTTTACATTTACATTTTACATGTTTACATTCGATCAAAGTCAGTTCCATAGAAAATCATTGAGAATTTAATCTATACGCCCTGTAAACAAACAGCGACAATGTTAGTCATTTTCAGGGATGTTTTCAAGAAAGCTATTATGAATCAATTAGGTATGCTTAAACATCTTAAGCGCAAACAAGTTATTCAGTTTGAACGTCGACTTAACCTTGCATTTACAGTGTCTACATAGTTAATTTCATAAATACTAATGTAAAGAAATGGAAGTGGGATTCTACTGAAAGTAAAACAGCATCATCATCAGAATGACCCAAGGGGGATTCAAACCACCCATCTCTGGATCTGCAGACCAGCGCTCTATGCACTTGAGCTACTGGGCCGTCGATGAGCTGTCGTGAATCTCTTTAATTACTCTAGGGGACTGTCACACTGCTATGTAACTTTTTCTTGCATTTTTACTTCCATCACACTATCTTATACTAAAGTTATCTAAAAAAGGTATATTCCTTTTTTATAGGTATATTACTGTTAATAAAATAAATAAATTTATTAAAAATGTATATTACTTTTTCTAGACCTTCGCAAATACTCAAACAGAACTCCAAACAAGCTGACATGGGTGTCATAAGAGTCAAATAAGGGTTTAGAAGACATTTTGGAGCTGAGGTCTAGTGGTTATTATTCCCGACGTCGCAACACGTTTTCTTCTAACATCACAGAAAAACATTTGTCATTACATAATTGCTGGAAAAATCTCCAGTGACGACATAATTTCGGGGGAATGCATAAGGACAGTCTTAGCTCAATCTTGCTAAACGCAGTCTAAGCTATGTACATGGAGTACATAGTTTACATTAGGTTGTTCTAAATTACTAAAATAGACGCCTTAGACTGTCTTTATGCATTTTACCCTTTATGTCGCAGTTATATTCTAAAGTAACAGTTATATGTATATTCTATGTAACAGTTATATTCTAAAGTCTGACCAAAAAACACGCGATTTCATTACGAAAAGAACAAATTACGGGGTATAGCGCGTTCAGCATTTTTGGTCAGACTTTAGTGACAACAGTAAGTGCCTTTGTGTACCTGATTCTACCCAGCTAGAAGCTATATTTTTCATGGAATGCAGAAGACCAATCCAAGAGCCTTGTTTTTCAATTTTGTGGGCAATTGGCAGTTTCTTGAGTTTTCTTGGAATCAATGGTCGCTCGCCACTGTGCAGGAATTCGGCGTACGGCACGGATTCTGACCTGAAACAAAAATGAGTTGTGTTTTAAATGTGAGTCCGCCCTTTGTAGTGAGTCTCCGGGTAACACAGCAGTGCTTCTTCACGTATTTTCTGGAATTGTGGCGGCGTACAGGTTCTTTCTGAACTGCATATAGCCATATGGCTGATATCCGACAAAACACAAACAGACAATCGCCAAAATCTCAGGACTCATTCGTAAAACTGATGCAACATAAATGATTTATAGGTATAACTTCGCGTTTACGCAATATTTCTGCTCAAACTGTTATTGACTGGTCGGCAGTCGCCAATATGTTACATAATGTGTGACTAAACTATCATTAACGTAGGGTAATGCAGTAAAAACTAGAACTAACTTGAAATCATTTACTCAATTTTTAGTTGCAAATATAAGTGATTTTTTCAAGTCACTAATGTTATGTTAACAAATATTATGGGACTAATAATGAATGACTGCGACTTAGCTACACTTTTGAATGCATTAAGCAAACGTACAACCAAGTTTTACCCACACATTGTTTAATATATAGGTAATGTGGCGCGAAAGTTTCTGACGAAAACGTTACATAAACGCAAAGTTATGACTCATTTTCTAGCTTAGATCAGTGTTACCGATGAATCATAACTCATCTTTTATGAAACCGGTCCCTTAGAATGCTTCACAAGTATAGAGAAGGTCCCTTATGTTTTGGTGTCGAAGCATCGAGCTTAATAGTATTTGCTACTAAAACCTTAATTTTGTAAGTGTTTTAGCAAAATGACAGTCGTAATACATTTTGTTAACATCATTGTTCAATTATAATCGGCTTTTTCAATTATGAATAAATTCTACAGGGCCAACATTTAAATAATTCGATAGCACCACTTAGTAACAATTACTTCAATAATAGAATTACGTTATTAGGCTTATTTTAAATTATAGGCTTTAATTGTGTCAGACTGTCAAAGCTAGTCAATTTTAGGATTCTAGGATCATCTCAGATATATATATTACGAAAGAAACGTTCTATTTATAGTTTTTCATACTATTATCTTAATTGTTTCGAAAGTAGATTGTAAAAACAATTTACGCTAACTTGTCAACACCATCTTTATTTCAAAAGAACGTGTGCTTAGCGTCGTTAACATGGGAAAACCTGGGGAGGGGGAAACGGGAAGAGAAAATACCAGGGGCTGTTTTAAACTTTTTTGTTCAGCATACTAGGGTTGTCTTGATGCGACCAATTTTCAATTGATTTGATTTGAGTTCTGGTTTTCAAAAGCCAATTGGTGTTGACTTCATGAAAATTTTTTGAATTGAGTTTACTTGATTCCGCCCTTCCAAAAATTGATTGTTTCGATTTGATTGGATGCATAGAAAATCAAAACTGCATCAAAACTCGTTTTTTTATTCGCATCAAAAATTAAGCAACCCTACTAAATCCTCGTCTATATAATCTTTTTTATGTGGATCGCTGACATGTGGTCATTTTTCATGTATTTTTTCAATAAATTGCCTTATATTTAACCTTAAAACATATTCCTAGTGTAGATTCCACAATTATGTAACAACCAAAAAATATACGGACATACGGCCGTAAGTATGTGTCTTACTTCTTTTCTATTTTCTCCCTCTGCGTTTTATAGACCCCGCCTTGGAGGCAACCCAGATTTGAGGCCAACTCGTAGCTTGAGTCCGGCATCTCCCAGTCTCGATTCAGAGCCCACGTTGAAAACCCAGAGCCACTCATCAAAATCGATCGCCGAAACAGATCTGAAATTTGCCACTTACGTTTGGCCTAAAGTCTGACAAAAAATAGATGCGCCATATTTTAGTGGCATGACTTCTGCCTTCTGCTGCTACTTGCTGTACTCTTGATACTCTAACTCTATTCTTTTCATAATGAAATCACAAGTATAGTGTCTCGAGTGGTGTAACTATTTTTTGTCATATTTTAGATTGATGACAAAGGCTTTTCTGCATAACCGAGAAAAATTACTTGCTACAAACTCCGGAGTCACAACGGTGTCAGAATCGTTTTATTCCAGAGTCAAAACGCAGTTATAAATTACTTTAACTCCGGAATCAAGTGACTCCGAGTCCGGTTTGACTCCAGAGTTTGTAACAAGAAATTTTGGTCGGTGCTGTAGTTAAGACTAAGGCTGACGTCATCTGCAAAGTAAGAATGAAAACAGCCAACTTTTAATCAAATAGAATTGAAAACAATTCACAACAGTCTTACATAGTAGAAAGAGTATGACACTTTTACCTATGGGCGCGCCTTAGCAGTGCGGATGATGCGTTGCACATAAGCGGACAAACTCATAGCTGAAAAGTGGCGCAGTCCAAATCTATCCCCGTACCGTCCGGTTGAGCGATCCAAAACTGGTGCCTCATCTCAATGTGTTGCAAATGAGAAATAGCGCCTATGAAACGTGGGGGCTTTAGTGTAGTGGTTAGCATTCTTGTCGTCGACGCGAGCACGGGTTCGATTCCCTCCATTTCTTTCTTTCACTCGAAATTGGGGCATCCACTTTCTTTCCACATACATGTTCAACATACACTCTTGATAATAACAGTTTAAGAATAACTATCGATTATGAATTCCAATCCACTTCTAACCTCTAGATAGCGGACTGAGTGTCAGAAACGACGCGCTTGCAGCCCCGGCACTTTCTCCCGCCACCGTAATCATGTCCGGGTCGCCGCCGAAGTTGTGGATTTCCTGCCGAACCCAGCGTAGCGCGGTCAGCTGGTCGTAAAGTGCGTAGTTTCCCGGCGATGAACCCGACTTGGTTGTCCAGTAACCTGAAACAAAAATGAAAAGTACATGACAGGACAGCATAAAAGTGCTATTGGTGGCGTGATTATTTCGTAATTTTGCCGGCTGGACGGACATACGGCTGCAAGTATGAATCGACCGTAGTGGTGAATAATTGTCTGTATAAGTTAATTGTAATAGGTTAGCGAAGAATAGATGAGATACATCGTTGGGACGTGACTAACGGGGTTTTTAAACCTGTTCTATTAAGACGAAATCGTGTGAAATACACATAGAATGATTCATTACGCTGTTCTGTTTTATGCGAAAAAACGTTTTAAACCGAGTCTAAAGCTAAACGCGGCTTTGTGAATTCCAGCCAGTCTGTCTGTTCAAAAACTAAAAAACTTATTCAAATTCTAGTCCTAGACACACGGAACTGTTAATAGGGACCAATATATACCAACGACAGGAACAAACCCAACATACATAAGTAGATCATACGTAAACGAAAAGTGCCATGTAACTAAAGCTAAAAGTAAGCTTAAACGTAGTAAGTTCTGTCCAAGAGGCTCTAGCCTTTAAGGCAAAATAGTAAAAAAGCTTAAAAAACAGGATTATTTCATGATCTAGTGGTAGCTTATCACACTAAGGCAGAGTTGTCAAACAGATGTGACAAATAAAACAAAAACTAGGTATAGCAGATTAATCCGGTTCAAATACATAATTACGAAGAGTACATAATAGGAAAGAGTATGACACAGTATGAGCTCTTGCTATTACCCAGAATTCCGAGGCGATAGTTGAAGGTGACCACGACGACTTTACGACTGACAATGTTTCGAATGATTCCCTCCTCTGGGTAATGCAAGGCACTGCCGTCTTTGAAACTGCCACCGTGAATCCAGAACAGAACTGGGTACTTTTCCGAAGTGCCAGACTGAAACAGAAAAAAGTTTAGAAGTAACTTTTGGTTAGACTTGACGATAGTGTCAAAATATTTTCACTTCTATAAATTTTAATGTTTGGACATTCTCGATGGAATGCATAAATTCAGTCTTAGCTTAGTCTTGCTAAATGCATTCTAAGGGCACAATTCTAACGTGTCGATTCTACGTTCTAATATTCTAACATTCTAACGTGTAAGTAACACGTGTAGAATTTTCCGTTATGATGTTTTAAATTACTGATAGAAAACGCCTCCGACTGGTTTTAACGTTCGATTGTTTTATGCATTCCAGTCCATGGGTCGCTTTTTTATGCCTATCTATAAAACACGACAATTTTGTTTTTTGTCGAAATAAGTTGGCACTATAAGACTCTCAAAAACGATGTATGGTGCCACAGAAAAATGCTATTTGTCTTATTTCTTGGTGCAATCGGGAATTTAACCCAAGTTTACTTGTTCGATTGGGTCGATTTATACTTACAGCCATATATATCCGTTCAACACTAAAAATTTCTATATAAAAATCATGTCACAAGTTGATCTCACTCACTATTAATGGCGTTAGTATTTCGTAAATTTCGCGGCCGGATGGACGTACGGCTGAAAGTATGAATCGACCCTAAGTGAAGCAGCGGAAATGACCTACCCTAACCAGGGGAGTGAACACATTGAGATACAGACAGTCTTCGTTCATGATCGAGAGATCCAGCGGTTTCTGCGGGCACATGGGCGCATAGCTGACAGCGTCAAATGTCGTCGACCATGTCTTTTGTAGCGGGACTGTCGGCTATAAAAGTTATTATAGAAACTTCAACTTTAATTTTAAGTGGG
>JASANF010014331.1:0-31818 GCA_030248245.1 Trissonchulus sp. WLG1_4 | reverse complement strand
GTTGGTCGAATAAACCAATATATACTTAAATAACATACGAAAATAAAATAAAACAAAAAGATACAAGGAAATACAATACAAAATCTTAATAAACAATACAACTTAACATTTTTCGTTGGTGTTAAAACTATGTTCAAATATGTTAAATCACATACAATAATCACGAAGGTTGCAGAAGTGACCTCTAACTCGAAATTCGGTCCTAAGTTTTTTAGATGAAAATGTATGAGCAAGAAAGAGTTAATATCGAAGCGACAAAATTTTTTTCCGGAATTTTTGGAATATTCTTTCGAAAATCTTCGTTTTAATACAGCCTGGGTTTTTTTTTCGCTGGCGAATTTTCGTAATTTTTCGAAAAGCTTGAAATTTTTTCGCAAGAACGATTTTTTTTCCGCAGACTTACTTTTTCTTACTTAATGCAGTAGACGCTTTACATTTAAATGTTAATAAAACATTATTCCGCCTATAAAGGATTAAGAACTGACATAGTTTTCACTCTTTTGGCCAAAAAGCACCGATTTTGACATTTTTATTAAAATTCTATGGAGCCGTATTCAATCCTGAGAAGGATTTTGTGTAATTTTTCACAATTTTCACAATCAATGCTCAGCCGTAAATAAATTTCATTGTTGGCGGCGGCGGTCAAGGACCAAGTTAGGCCTGAAACTGCTAACATTTTGAATTGTTACTTAATTATGTCACCTCCGACTACTTGTGTATTAGTGTTACATGCAGTCGGTGTGATGATACATGGAAGAAAATGTATTCCATTGACAGTCACTAGAAACATCAAGTCACAAAGCTGCACGAGTGCCGGGCTTTGGGAATCAAAAAAGTCGGGAAATTCTCAATTTTTAGGGAAAAGTTTGGTCAATTGGGAAATGTATCGGAATGTTTTCCGACTTAAACCACAAAGATCAGGCGCATAGACCTTACGCAGTTCGCTCTCACTGCGTCGAAATTTTTTTCGCAAATTTGCGAAAAGGTTTGAAATTTTTCGCATTCAGCATTTTTTTTCGCAAATCGCGAACGTTTTTGCGAAAAAAAACTTAGAATACAGCAAAACAGGGCTGCTAAAGTTTTTCAGCATGAAAGGTACATAACAGCAGAACTTTTCGAATGCTGTTCAGAATATTTTTTCTATTGAAGTTTTTTCTCCCATCCTTCTCATTAACCCCCAAAAGCTTAAAAAACTATCTCTCTTTTAACGATTCTCGATCACGAATCTTTTTCACGATTATCGGAAAAAAACCAAAACAGCATATCTCCACTTTTTCATCCACATATCATCGTCTTCTAAGGCGGCCTGTCGCAGAGAGGTCGGCAGGGAGGGCGTGAGGCCAGGAAAATTTCTGGTCGGCCACCAAAATTAATGACCGGGGGCCGGACTAACGGCACAGCCAGCAACAAAATGCAGGCCAAAACGGTTAAGGCCAGTAAAATCATAGACATAGACATCAGCAGTAAATTCGCCCCAGGCGCTATTCCTTCCCGTGCAGCGCCCACAAACCCCCGCAGGCTAACAGATTCAGTGGACTGCTAAAAATGGCCAAGGAAGTTGAGTTACGATGCTCAACGGGCAAAAGTTCGTGTTGCAGGCGTTCTAGTGTGGGAAAGTAGAGGCCTGACTCCCAGTTCATCAACGTGGCAAAGTGGTGGCCAGCAGCAGAGCTCGCCTTCCCGGGTGACTCCGAGTTGGAGCCATTATCCTGGGCCGCCAGAGGGTACATCAGAGTGACCGCCGTACACATGCTTACAAAAGCCACATGCCACGCTTACGGGCAGCGTATGCCAGGCAGTGAGCTTCCGGCTCCCAGGTAACTGTAGAAGCAGCGTCCCACAGAGAGCGCTGGCCAGGAAGCCTGGGCATAACATGGAGGCCCAAAAATGGCCGGCGGCCTCCGGTGGGCTAGTAGAGGAACAGGGGGGGTCCACATGAAGATGAACATGTGCAGCACTGCTTCAAACATTGCCTGAGTAATGGCCAAAAGGGCCACCGTCTGGTCTGGGCCGCTATTGTGTGGCCGGCTCGCTTCAGGCCGGCCCAGACGCCCAGCTTGAACGGCCTGGGCCCGGCCACCAGGTGTGGATTCTGGCCGAGAAGGTTTGAGGATCAGGCGCTCCGCCAAGCAGATAGCAGGGGAACGGCGTGCGAAAGAGGGCGCTGGGGTGAGACGGAACAGATCCTCCGAAAATTCGGCCACAATTCCGGCCAAAATGGCCAAAAATCCGGGGGGGGGGGGGGGGGGGGGGGGGGGGGGGGGATTGGGGGGGGGGGGAGGGGGGGGGGGGGGGGAGGGGGGAGGGGGGGGGGGCGGAGTGGGGGGGGGGGGGGGGGGGGGGAGGGGGGGGGGGGGGGGGGGAGGGGCGGTGGGGGTTCATGAGTAAAGAATTTTTTTTTTTTTATTATTATATATATATATATATATATATATATATATATATATATATATATATATATATATATATATATATACATTCCAAAAACGTAAACTATAGCCATTGTAAAGCTTATTACAGCGGTACATCAGGGAATATGTCAAAACAATGCAAAAACATTTTGGTCTCCAGATAAAGCAAATCATTAAACATATAATGGCCAAATATGAACAAAAAATTATATTATATACCCTCCAAAAATCCATAACTCTGATACAGATAATACAAAAACGGCGCTTGTAGGCTATCAGCAAACAAGCAGGGCAAATAACCGGTCATAAACCGTCGCTGGAAGGCTCGAAAGTCCGCGTTGGGGCCGAAAAACGGACTGAATTTCAGTTCCAGGCCGAACAGACATCCGGCTATGACGGTCCAGAACCCACAGAGCCCTACGACTAAACTATTCAGGCTGGCCATGTTAGGAAACCCTCAGTCGATGTCGCATTCTGAAATCACAAAAACGATTTAGGGTTAACTCGTAGTGGGAGGCCCACGTTGGGTATGCTCTTGTGACGAAATTCAAAACTTTATGACGGAAAGTGGTACGTGGCGATTCCAATTTTTCGTCAAATTTTGGCGATTTTTCTGCTTCCACCTCTGTTTTGTAATTTCTACTTTTTTGACAAATGAAATTTACTAGAGCTTAGCTAAAATAACTGTCGTTAAGAGGGGGGGGGGCGTACAGTTTAGTACCAGACTACCCTTCCCAATAGGTAGAGTTGGTTAGTTATCGAAGTCACATGCTATCATACTGATTAAATATACAAAGCAAAGTACGCGCTAAACCAAGCAATTGATTAACAGCAGTATTTGATTGGCCGCTGGGTGCTATCAAGAGTACATATTTAGCGTCCCCCTCTATATTGAAGAAGAGTGAAACCCTTTCCTTCCTGCCTGTTTTAGCACAGGTAGTCAGTCATTGGGGGATTGGGCAGTCGTGTGTTCCAAGCAGCAGTCACGTAACGATAGCAAACACAGAAGACATGTCTGCCTGAGTGCTGATTGGAGCCGTGCACAGGCGTCTGGCCAATCAGAAGCGGAGATCGCTTCTGCTTGGCCAACCACATTTTGCACAAAACATCAACATGTGGCCTGAAAATGACGAGCGCATCTGCCTGCGCTATAACACAGGCAAAAAGAAGAGTGTCTCACTCTTCTTCTATACAGAGTGAGACACTATTATGTACTCTTGGTGCTATATATGTCCTCGATGGCTTATATATATATATAGTTATAAATGACCAGACCTGGTCCACTCGCGTCTTTTAACGATGCATATTTTTTCTGGCTTTTTCATATCTTTTCTTTTTCGCGACATATAAGTTGTATAAGCTAGTTACAAGCTGGCCGTAACGAAACACACAAAAAGTGTGGACCTAATGGGACGATTTTAATCCTGACTTAAATTTGTGTGGCCGTGACGGGATACAACCCACAGACTAGACGTGAATCCCACAACCCAAGTCCTAGACAAGAGCGTGAATGGTAAACATTGCGAAACTTTCGCCACAACCGCACCTTATTTCTAGTACCTATATACCATTTCAAGTGTAATTAAACATTTATGAACACTTTTTGAATTTAGTCAAACGTTTACAACTTTTAGCTGCAACGTTTTCAGAAAAAATGCTTTAGATAGCGTTTAGTCAGGCCAGGTCAAAGATACACGTAAAAAATGGCGGTTCCAAGCCAAAAAGATGCGGGTCATTTTTCTGACCAGAGACCACTATAACCATACATGTACGAGGGTGGATGGGGGGGACCCCATCCAAACTCGAGAAGCACGGGGGGAGGGTCCCCCAACATTTAGTAAAAATAGCGCTTTTTTGGGAAAATTTTACAAAATTTCGCAAACTTTAAGGTATTTATGGTCGATAAGGGGGGGAGGGTCCCTAAAATTTGGCCGGAGAGCCCCAAAAAAAAGTTTTGACCCCGTTACATGTGTATCTAACCCACAGCCCACACAGACACTTTTTTACTATTTTAACAAAATAACAGAAATGACACGTAAGCAAATATTTTTGTGAAGTGTGTAGATTGGAATTTTTCTTCCGAATTTTTCAGATTTCATTCTTAAGTAGCCCACAAGTGAAAAGGATTCAACATCCTAATACAAAAGTAGCGTTCGTAGTTCATCTTCTACAATCTAGTTCGCTAGTTAAGAACAAGCCAATAATTCCCGTTTTTGGAGCGCTATTTTTTAAATTTCAACCATAAGTTTCACTCACTCAATGCAGAATTAGAAAAGAAATTATTCTTCACGCGCACCAAGTTAGAACCATACGTGGGCAGCTACTGAATTCTGGGGGGGAGGGGGGGTGAGCCACCGGGGGGGGGGGGGTGCGGAGCAACTTTTCCGGCTATTTTTGCTTCGTGAGCCACCAATTTCGCTTCGTGAGCCACCAATTTTTGCTTGTTGAGCAACCTTCAAAACATTCTGGGGGGGGTGACGGACCTGTCTGGGGGGGGGTGAGGATGTCTTCTGGGGGGGGTGAAAACCCCCCCAAACCCCCCCACGCCCATGTATGGTTAGAAGCTTAGCTAGTATCTGTTAATAATAGCTGCAGTTATGTAAAAATATTAAAGCGTCAGCATAAAATTTGATAGATGAAATTACTGATTCTGTTTACTGCTATAAATAGTCGCACACCAATAAAATTAATACGTGAAATTCAGTCAAAACAATATGAAGTGTGAAGAGTTTATTAAAACAAATATAGATATAATACAAAATTACGGTAATCGATAAGTGCACATATAACACAGCCAACAATATGGAATAAAAAATACAGATTAAGTGGATGAAAGTAATGGTTTGATGGATTAAAAAAACTGGTATTAGGCTATAAAATGTAAACAAAAAAATTCCACTTTATGGTGTGGAACCACTGAGCTACTGTACCGGATGTAAAAGGAAAAAAATAAACTTCACAACTTTCAAGTATTTAACGCATATATCCAAACTTAAGTCTGCTAGACTCTAGAAGGAAACTTCAGAATTATAAAAAATGGTTTTTTAAAACTTGTTTTTAACAGCAATTTTGTTCACTAATTCTGACCAGGGGTGGACACGGGTCGTGGGTACCCGCGGGTTGGGTTGGGTAGAAAAATTTGAGACGTGGGTCGACCCACTGGTACCCACTTCAGGCTGCGTGGGTGGACAAAGTTTTTTCCGACCCGCGAAACCTAAAAATCACTATGTCGGCCTCCATTTTTACAGAAATTTGATTACCGTGTGATAGTACCATATGTAGCAATGCAAACGATTTAGGTACAGATGTGCACTTTGCAAATTGAAATTATATATACATGGGCCACAGCTAAAAACAATTAATTATCAGGTAGAGTATCTCTTGAGAGTGGTGGGTCAAAGTGGGTCGCGGGTCGGGTTTTACGGCGCGGGTTGGGTCTCGGGTTACCCACGAGTGTCGAGCCGCGGGTTGTGTTGGGTCGCGCGTCGAAAATTCTGACCCGCGTCCACCCCTGATTCGGACCGCCGACTATTACATGTGACGGGTAAACATTTGGGAAGCCCCTACACAAATTTCAAGGTTCCGCCTCCATGATCGACCAAAAATACAAATACAGTATGTTCAGTATGTTTATTAAACTGTTGATTAAAAAATGAACATAAAAAACTGATTGAAAGAACAAAAACACAACAAAAACATTAAAAAATAAAGCAGCAATGTAATACTAAAGCATCAAGATTCACAAATATCAGACACAGTAGATTATACAAAAATAGTAACAACTAACAAGTTGGCACAACTGTACACCAGAAAAAACACAATGCTTGAAAGTTACAAAGTAAGGCGCTTTTGTCAAATATTCAAAAGATTAAAAAATAACAATAAAGCGAGACAATCTTAACTGGTAAAAGTTATACCCTTTTCTCACTGCACGCGATCAGACTTTAGCTTTCATTAAAATGAACATTAAAACATAGGCTGAGCTTATAACACTTATAATGAGCTCTAGTTGCATTTGATTTATAAACATAAGTTAACACGTCAAACTTGCAGTGGGAAGCGGGCACAAGGTCACAAATCAATGTCGAAGGGCCTTATCCAAAATAGGATTCAACGGACTACATTTAAATTTATTCAGTAATCTAACATAATAAACCGTACGGTGTGTTCTTAAAATTAAGAACATAAATTTAAAAAAAATTAAATCTAATCCCTTAGATCCAGCTTAGATATTAATGTCTAGCCTAAAATATATACTATCGCATATCAAAAGTCAGAATACAGTTTCAATAATACTACTAGTTTGAGCAGCAGGCGGAATCGATCCTACGCCATTTGTGGCCGAATGATGTTTGGTCGCTTGCTGGCCAGGCCGGCCAAAAAGTGAGCTGTCATCAGAATCCCAGATCAGCTCGTGGGAGCAGACCGGGCCCAGATTCTGAGCTCCAAATCTGGGATGGTCCAGAGCTAGCGTTGGCGATAAATTTTGGCCACCGGCCGCTGACGATTCGGCTTTTGGCCGGTGGCGTTTTTTTCGGCCCGACGGAACCGACTGAGATCGTTCGTGCTGTGGCCGGCCTGGCCCTGAAATGGCCAGATTTCTAGGCCGAGCAATGGGGGTGGAGAATCGGCTCGCGCGATCGTCCGTAATGCGAGCCGTAGTCGAGTCAGACTGAACAGGCTCGCTCAGATTGGTCAAAAGGCTATTCGACACGGCGGGCAGTCGGAACCCCGAGGGCAACTTTGACCTAATGACCCCAACTTGACCCGACGACCGCTGAGCCGAGCCTAGGCTACATTTCATCAAACCAGAACCAGAGCCAGAAATGGTAGGGCGCAGAAATTTGCGCTCCAATATACGTATATGAGCACAGGAATAATAGAGTAGCATGAAACCGAGGCCGAAGCCAAAACCTGCCAAAACGAAGCCAAGAACCAGTCGATCTTTTGCCCAATCACGATGGGCCTGTGGATACCACAAAATCAGCAACAGGATATTTTCCAAAAAGGTCACCCCATAGAAAATGGCCATTTTCAATCGGCTAAAATGGCGACTGAAATTCACATAGCAAAACGTATAAATCAAGCATGTGCAGCAAATTTGCAAGATCGTTTTGGCCCGGCCTAAAATCCGGCCTAGGTTGCCAAAACTGGTCCAATTTTCGCCAGATTTGAATTCCGCGCGCCAAATTTTCAGCAAAACTATGCCAATTAAAACCGTCAGCGCATGCAATCCCGCAAACAGGAATACTAGATGGCCAAAAACGCTCGCATAGGCCGAAAGCGCAACAATTCTCGACCCAATAGTGCCGAAACGCCACAAAAATTGCACTAGAACGCCAGGCCAGGACAAAAGTAGCCCGGAGGCTGTATCTCGCGTTAGCACTAGCTTGGAAATTGTGGCCAATGCGCTGGCAGTCTCAAAAATGCACAAAATAGCTCCCAAAAGGCACCACAGACAGGACGACACGAAATACCAGTAGCAGAATGCGCAAGCTAGCGGCAAACTGAGCAAACTCGCCATTAAAGCACGCAAAAGCAAAATTTCGCAAATTTTCAAGCTCAGTGGAAAGTCTGGGATTGGAGAAAAGTTGGCCAAAAGCTGAGCATATCGCCATGGAAAGCCACAAAGACATAAATGAATTAAAGCCGTCAAAATTCGACTATGACAGACCAAATGGCCGGATTCCAAAATCCAAACAAACGAGATCACATTAGTGGAAATCAGGCTTAAGCCGGCGAAAATGGCTATGCAAGCCAGCCGATTGAGATCATGAGACAGATGAATGGTGATCACAATGAGGGAGATCCAAAACAGCAAGCCAAACACGGCTGAGAGCGTGAGAAAAATGCGATCACAAATCGGCAGACGGGGCGGCGCCGCCGGAGGCGTTCCCGTCGACTCGGCCATTGCCTGAAACAAAAAACTTGAATTTTTAATTTCAGCCGTATTAGATTTTTTTGATAAAAAAATCACTGACGGGATTAGTTTCAAAATCCAAACCGTTTAAATAAAAAATTTCATTCTCAGAATTTAGATAATACAGTTTTCGACTGAAATGAAACGTCTTTATCTGTTTAAAATCACGTAAAGTCGTAATGAATTTGTGATAATTCGCAACGAACGAATCACCAGATTTTGGACTTTTGTAGGACTTGTAAAGTTGAGAAACAGGCCCCTGACAGTAACTTATAGATGAAAAAATTACTAAGTTAACTTTACACAAAGGGAATACAATACTAACTGACTGAGGCTACGGGTGCGCTCCGGATAAAAAACGACTAATGGGTCAACGGAAATACAAATCAGAGGTACAAAACCATTCGGTCACGTTACACTGTAAAGCACAAGACAAGGCCAAGCTCCAAACTTGTTAGTGCCAGAGCCTGTTACAGTAGTTTGACTCATACTTGTATTTCCTGCAAGATTAGTTTTATGCATACTCTTGTTCATTTTCCTTGACGTTTGTAAAAGCTATCCAGTACTGCTATTCATAAAAGTGTGAGCCAGGCTTTTTATCCAGACTTGCACCAAGCCCAGCTTACGATTCCGGCTTTTCGCATTCATAAAACCAAGCTAGGCTTTTAATCCAGGCTTACCGGTACTCATGAAAGCTGGGCTTATGGTATTCAAACAAATCAAGCTCGGATTATAATCCCGGCTTATGCAATTATTTTAGATTTTTTTAGTAAATACAAAAAAGCTGGGATAAAAAGCCATGCTTGCACAAGCCTGGAATGCAACAAAAAGCTCGGATAAAAACTCAGGCTTGCGCAAAAGCCTAGCTTCTTAATTTTTTATCCAGGCTTTTTCAAGCGAGGCCTGCGGATAAGAAGCCAAGCTTTTTATCCCGACTTTTACGAACACCGGCCCAGAGGTCTGCATAAAGCACGTTGAAAAAAGATCTGTATTATGGTGGTAGTGTCGCCAAAGCAGTTTTGCTCATAGCTTGAAAAAGAGAGCTTTTTGCTTTGAAATTGTACGTTCACTGAGAAACCAGTAAAATGTTATATGGTGTCAAATAAATACTGCCATACACTAGACTACCAACATCTACCAATATTTTGAACCACCCACCATTCACAACCAGACATCACACAATAGAGACATAAAAGCTCAAAAAATTAAGCCAGATACCAGATTGGCTAGCTTGTGAAGTACATGTTTTGACGCACAATTTTTTGTCACAAATAAGAAAAATAAAAAATGAAGGTACGTTTTTCTTTAGATTTCAAAATAAGCTTCTAGATTTTTTACAATTTATCATTATTGGTGTGAGTACTTCGCAGTTTACATACAGTTTCACAGTTCAAACAGGTATTACTCCGTTACCACTCAAGCAATTTGCACTAAATTTTGTGTGCATAAACTATTGCATATCATGAATCTAAACAAAAAGTTTTATAATTGTGACGAAAGTATCGAATGTGAATAGGTTTTCAAAACGTCATTTTCCCGACTTTGCGACTTAACTGCTAACTGTATGCTGCATCAATGTTGCTGAAAGTTGGCGAAAACATTTGGCTTGAAACATATTTTCAGAATATATAAAGAACAATGACCTATCTTTAATGAAAGTTTTATAGTCGCGCAACGTCGACTACTTTCGCGACACTACCCCCTCAAGTTCAATCAATGTCCATACTCCATACAAATTCCGCAATTCAAGAGACTGCACACACAGCGAAAAAAACGGCTGACCAGTGGAACAAAGATCGGAATGTAAAAGTTTATTTAATAACATGATAGTATATAGCATTTAAATAAGATGATAATATAACAATCAAATAGCTAAACAATCAAATATCTAGACATTAACTGATTGAGATCTACACCTGATAGTACATTAATCACAGTCAAATACACAACCATTTCAATTGAATCATTACAAAACTTAGTTGAAACTTAATAAGTAATATTAATAATCATAAACAATAATTAGTAATAACTAATGTCTCTAATCTAAAGGTTGAAAAGCTAAAAACAAAACAAAATTAGCATGAATTATTTTAAAATAATCTACACAAGATACAAAAAAGCTGGTTTATATTTACCACAATTTTTTGTTTTCTGCCTAAATTTGGTCGATTAGAAACGTATTGGAAATTATTCAAAGTTTCTAAAATTTAACAAAAACATGGTGTGAACATGAAACCGGTACATGAAAGAAAGAAAGATTTAATCCTATGAAACATAACATAACATAACATAACATAACCACAAAACATAACCAAAAAGGCATGTATTGGTAATACATCATCGCGAGCAAAAATAAACTACAATAAAAGACGTGTTGACAAGTACAGTACGAAACACAAAATAAACCAAAAAATCTATTTAACATGATATTAAAATATGATTTAAAATTTAAACTTTTTAGACGATAAATTATGTTTACTTTTGTCAGTGTTAACCATAGAAACCTAATTATAGCCCACTATATTCAATTTTAAATAACACTGTTTCAATCCAAAACAGCTTTTGAACATCTTTTCTGAATCCCCTGTAACAGGAATGATTACGGTAGACAGAATTGCAAAATTCGCAAAAGAAATCTGGACCGCTAAAATGACTCAAGGATGTTAGCTGTAAAACTTAGGTATTCTCGGCACCTTGGATAGAGTTCGAAAAGTTTGATTTAGGAAAACAAAATGGCAAAACCAGACAGGAGTGGGAGGCTAAAAACCGGTCATAACCGAAATTTCAGACGAGGAAAGCCTCGTGATTTGACGCCCGCTTACAGGTAGGAGGAAAATATGATGAAAACAGGGGCCAAAGTCCACATACCAACATGTCTCACCGATTACGCACCTGACCCACACACTGACTATTTAAACTCGAGCAATAAACAGGCGAGTCAGTCGGAGTCTGAGTCTGAGTTTGAGTCTGAGTAGAGTTCAGTTGGGTGAGACGAGGTCCTGTTGGTCGGTCGTGTTATTGGAGCTATATTACGCTGTTGTGCCTTATTTTGTGTGTGCTGTCCTATTCATTAAAGGCAAT
This sequence comes from Trissonchulus sp. WLG1_4, assembly GCA_030248245.1. Lineage (NCBI taxonomy): Eukaryota > Metazoa > Nematoda > Enoplea > Enoplida > Ironidae > Trissonchulus > Trissonchulus sp. WLG1_4. Next base: position 20,406 of record JASANF010014331.1, on the reverse strand, counting down.
AGTAAGTCTGTTTTGTTCGACTTGTAGTGTAGGGTACTGAAGTCTAGAGTAGAGTGACGCGGGAGCATGTTTCAAATAAATCGACACGAGACACCCCTGTGACCGGGCGAGAAGCGCCACTAGACGACAGTGATAGCTTAGACTCGACTATTGAGACTAGGGACGTGTAGCCTAGCTTCCAGCCCGGTTACACCCCAATGCTATTTACAATTGTTAATAATTGTATAACTTAATCCTACAAATTTTAAAGTCTACAACGGTGCTCGTATAAAATACACACAAAATAGTTCATTACAATACTCTATATAATTCAAAACCAACCTTTCAGACCGAGTCTAAAGATAATGTTAAACACCTGTGAATCCCAGCCATAGAATCCTCCTGACGCAAGAATCTCTGTAATTTCTGATCTATCAATACGTTTTCGAGAACATATTAATCAAATGCTGTCCAGCCGTCACAGGTGCGTATCGCGCAGTGCTTGGGCCGGGCAACTGGGGTTCAATGAAATGATCGTCGTCTGGATGCACGAAATAAGCCATAGAGTATCGTTCCAGTTTTCGGCGCTCCGAACCAGCAGACGGTGTCAGTACGCGGTGTTTCTGAAACAGGGAAAAAACTTGAAAAAGTGTAACTGCGTTTACACAGATACGTGAGCAAATTCTGGTGGGGAGCGGAACACTTTTTCGCCCATTTTTCCTTCTTGGGTCACAGATTTTGGCGTCGTGAGCAACTTTATAGGCATTCTGGGGCCTGGGGTGAGGGGAAAGATTGCCTTCTGGGGGTAGGGGTGAAAGCCCCCCAATGCCCATGTATGGTTAAACATTGGTACACAAATAAATGATAAATTGTTTTTTTAATGTCTGATAGACATTTCAGAATATTTTAATTGATTCTGTATAGGCTGTATACAGTCCGTGTAGTTAAAGTTAAAAAAAGTGTGATGTGTGGAATGTGATGTGTGTGGTAAAAAGTCTGACTGAAATAAACTTAATAAATAAATAAACTAGTCAGGCAAAAAAGGATGGGCCCTGCCCTAAGTACCGTACCACAGCCTTGATTTTTCCGGCAGTCCAAATTTCCATCAAATCCCCCGTGTTTACCAGAACAGCACGAGGAACTGGATTTGCAAACACGAATTCTCCACGGGTATTCATGACCTATAAAAATAGATTATAGGCGTCTACTAGTCTAGCCAGAATTTTTGCCCTACTCCTATATCCGGCACTTTCCAAAGAATCCGACACCGTTTTTCCCCCAAACAATGACGGATACGCTATAATGGGGCTGCGGCAAAATTTCCAAAAGCTAATTCACTCCCGCAACACCATAATGCCAATATCCGGCACTGTTCCTAAAACATGGTGTCGGATATTTAGAAAAGTGTCGGATACAGGACTTGCGCCGCAACTGTTATCGGCAATAGGGTCAAAAAGTGTCAACCGTCAAAATATATTATTTTTCAAAAAATAAGCAATAAAATAATGAATAAATTAATTAAATTTTAATAAGCAATACCTCTAATCCGCCGACTTGGTCCTGAAAGAGAAGTGTGATTGAGCCATAGTCCGAGTGTTCGCCGCACCTGGGATGACCTTCCTCTGAAAACAGAAAAGAAAAAGTCACATTTCAAATATGTTCGAGCAACCAGATGCCAACGTAAATTCTTTAATGACAGCTCAAGTCCATTAATTAATAAAAGGTTAACACCTGGACCTGGACTTAAAGTGCGGCTGATCCAGCGTTGGGGCTCAGTGCTCATCTCCGTTTAGTAGCGTAGAGCGTCAGGGGTGCCACCTCACAAGCGACTACATCCGTGGAGGGGGGGCCAGTCCCTCAGGCAAACGCCCTTCACGGACCCCTGTTACCTTCCCACATGTCTGTGGTACCCATTTACCGACCCCATGGGGATGAACTGCTGGGTTGGCAGGAGCACATGTGACCTTAGTCTCTTCCACCAATTAATTACTCGCTCTCAATTAAATTATGACATGCACTATGCGATATATATCTTTATTGTCCAAACACTGGGATGAAACCATACATGGGCGTGGGGGGGGGGTTCAACCCCCCCAGAAGGCATCCTCACCCCCCCAGACAGGTCCGTCACCCCCCCCCCCCAGAATGTTTCGAAGGAAGCTCACGGAGCAAAAATTAGTGGTTCACGAAGCGAAATTGGTGGCTCACGAAGCAAAAATAGCCGAAAAAGTTGCTCCGCCCCCCCCCCCCCCCCCAGAATTCGCTAGCTGCCCACGTATGGATGAAACTCATGGTTTAATAAACTCTATGGCATTAAACTATAAATTAAAACTGTGACTATTTCCTGCCCATCTCTGACTACTATAAGCATTACATGAAATTAAATTAAATGAAAAAGTTTACTTCAAAAAATGTAACAATAATGTAACATTGTAACATAATGTAAATATCTCTAACAATGATTAACATGTTCTAACATAATACAGGTCAATATGAGATAATGTTCTAACTGAAAAATATCAACAAGTAAATTGACGATTTAGTCATCTATGCATATAAATAATTCATTATCTAATTATATATACATTTGAAAGTGTTATGTACCAACAGTGTCCTCGAGCGGTGGATAATGCAACAGGCGGAGAGTTGTGGCATTCAGTGGCGATAAATGAGCCTTTTTGAAATATTCCGCATCCTAAAATTTCAAAAATATAATCCCAGTCAAACTACTGGTAATAACAAATATACAAGTAGAAGTTAATTGGGTTGCCGACCAGTTGCGCAGCAAAGGCAACCCTTTTGTATCTGAAATGTCTGTTATTATTAATAGGATATAAACTATCCTAAGCAAAATGATAAATATAATAATCGAGATTTGAATATACCAAACGAAAGCTTATGTTACGCTGATCATTATTATTATAGTACCTAAGCTAAATTCCTTTTAGTAAACTAAATTTAATTTTCGGAAACAGTCCATTGTGTTAAATAATAAAAACAAACTAACTTAAACCAATTTTTGCTTACCTTTGTCGTAGCTCCCGTGGTGTAGTGGTTAGCATTGAGGCGTATCACCCTTCTGGTCGCTGGTTCGAGTCCAGCCGGGGGTCTATTTTTTCAAATTTTTAACTCAAGATTTTTTGAGCACAACAAAAAATTGTCATTTCATTAGTAAGCATTTCGATCATAACACTACCAATACGTATTCGAATAGTTACATACCATACTTACCATTTGTTTGGCCAAAAAGCACCGGTTTCGACAATTTTTGGCCAAAATTTAGGTTATTCGGTTTACTTTTTAAATCGTTTACTGTAACAAGAAGACCCCGTTTTCCTCCCCTATGACCGACAAGTCTAGTGCGTCTAGTTTAGACTAGTTAGACTTCTAGTTTAGACTAGTTAGACTATATCGTATTTATCTTAGTTTAGTCTGCTTTATGTTAAATTATTAAAAAAATGAACAATTTTTCAAATTTTTGCCTAAATTCAATTGCTCAGAGATTTGATCACTCATGGTGTGATCTGTACAATTAGCCAGGGTTGGCAGTCTCGGTCTCGGTCTCGGTCTCGGTCTCGTAAAAAACCCGAGACTAGGCTGGTCTCGGTCTCGGTCTCGGTCTCGGTCTCGGTAGGAAAACCGAGACCTGCCATAGGGTGGTCTCGGTATTTCAGATGAGACGTGAAGTTTTCAAAATTTTTCAAAATCACGAAGATTTTTTTTACAATTTAAGTTTCCAAATAGAATGCCAAACATGAAATTGTCAAAACTGTCTGCTGCAGAAGAATGTCAGTTCACCGGCAAACTTTGGCTAACTTCAAGTTCAAACTTGTATATCAAGCTAGATTTTCTAATTAAAGTTTGAGCTAGAATGGGTTGTCTGACTCGATGTTGCATTTGTATGTGGAACCTCTCAAGCGTACATATGTTAAACAATAAAAATGCTGCCCATCATTTACCAATAGTGCTAAGTTCGTAGCTGATTTTTAATTAAAAATTTGCGGGCTTCTGCAACTTTAGTAAGCACGAATTGGGTGGCAGTTTTTGAGCCCCAACCTTGAAGCCCATGTCAAAGCATTAAGGATCGGAAAAAACCTAGGCACAATAAAATGCTCTTTGGGCTATGGAGTGGTTGGGGCATCAAACCCTTCCCCACATAATTGTGTTAGCGGGATAAACTTTTCTTGTCCGTGATGAAGCTTCAATCAGAACTTCTGATAGTAGCACCACTGCAGCAGCACAAACGATTCTACGCTGGCACCCGAGTCAGACTGTCAAAGTGCCAATGTATGTATGCAATGCACTATAAAACGCCCTGTGACATGCGAAGAAGTGTGCGAAACTTTTAAAAATAACCAAAAGTTGACAGAATAGCGGGAAAATATTCCTATGTATTGACACCGTCAATTACCTACTCTCATCCTCATGCATCCGGTCGTTACAATGTTTCTCGCAGTTTCTCGCAACTTCGCAAGTCATAATACACTCATACAACCTAACCTAATGGTCACTTTTTTGTAACTTAATTACCAATTTTTTACGTTTCAAAGTATCTCAAAATTTTAAAATTGAAACTTGAAAAAAGGTCCCCCAAGGGCTGGTCTCGGTCTCGTAGGTCTCGTTTGGGTGGTCTCGGTTACCTGGTCTCGGTCTCGGTCTCGGTCTCGGTCTCGGTTGCAAACCCGAGACTTGCCAACCCTGCAATTAGCCCCATTATGAAAACTTTTGAGGGGCCATAACTTTTGATACGGTAGTGGTACAATAATAACTTTAACGTCATTTGTGAGGAAATAGTTAGAGCTTTCAAATGATGGGTCACATGACCCTGTGACGTGACGTTTAACGTACGTCAAAATTTAGAAAGTGAAATTTGGACTTATTTTCAAAAAGTTGCGCCATCATGTGATAGGTCATTCGAAAGGGCTAAAAATTGTCTATCCAATGACACAATTTTCATCTTTCTACGATGTTCTTAGGCTAAGCTGTGGCCATTTTTGTGGTTAATCTCCAGAAATAACTAACTACAAATGGCCTGTCGCGGAGAATTCTTAAGTCGCGGAGAAGTCACAGCTTAGTAGTGTAGTATGAAGCATTAACGCTTCTTTTAGACATTTTGATGAAACAGATGCTAAGTACCGCGTTTTCAGTAAAAAAATTTTAAACGTTGTTCTTAGCAACAGACAAATAACTCCATTTTACGTTGCGTATAACTTTGGAACCAAGCGACTGCCCGAGATTCGAAAGCTAAACGTTATAATGCCACACATGGTTCTAACTGATATACTTCAATGTGGAGTTGAGAGTTTCATTATCATTAGGAATAGGATAGTACAAAGTATATTAACAAGTCTAGTTCGTCTAGATTCGACTAGATGGACCGACCAGTAAAGTATAGTACCGACCAAGATTATTCACTACTGTCTCCGAAGCGAAAACAGAGTCGGAGTCACTTGACTTCAGAGTCTAAGTATACATATGCATATGTGGGCAGGTATCCAATACTGGGGTGAGGGTTGCGGAGAAACCACCTATCTTCGCTTCGTGAGCCGCCATTCATCCTTTGTGAGCCACTGTTCAAATATTCTGGGGTGTGAAGTTGCCTTCTGGGGTGGGGGGGGGGGTTGAACTCCCCCTTATGCCCATGTATATTGTATAACTATTTCTTTGACTTTGAAATCAAGTGATTCCGTCCTAGTCCGTTTTGACTCCGGAGTCTATGTCCGTAACAAATAACTTTTGCCGGCATTGCAAAAAGTGTTTTCATTGTTTACCGCTAGCAGTTTTCATAAATAAACAAGTTTAGTTCGCACTTTTTCGCACTATTCCTAAACCATCACCGAAGCAACATTCAACACGTCCATTGCAAAAGATTCAACGTGCAAAAATACGCTTATATAACAGTGCGTTAAGTCGGCCTGGGAGTTAGGCGCCCTTAGTCTCACTGAGTCTGGTAAAGAAATAAACTCCCAGTTTGTTGCTACCAAGAAATTACAAATCTAGCTTGTAGACTATTCGCCATTGTCACAAAATTTATATATATATCTTCTTGCCTACAACCACAAGAGCGCCATAAAATAACAGACACGGTCTTAAGTATATAGCTCAGCTATAATCTTCGCATTTGATTTAACAATCACCTTAAATTTCAGTTCCTTCCCAAGTGCATCCAGAATCTCGTGCGCAACTTTTTTACAAACATCCAAAAATTCCATCACCGACGGTCTGAGATTTGGAACGTCCTCGTCTGGCAAAAGCTGAAACCAACATCGAACAAATATGAAATCGGCATAAAATTGAAAGTTTAAATATCGTGTAACTTTATTAAATAAGTACACAAGTAATAAGATAATCAATAAATAGATAAATAAAATATAAATAAATAAATCAATCAATAAATGATCGCCCAAAACCAAACTTTGATACATAAATGAATTATCAACTTACAATATGCCCATCTCTGGGTGTAATATTGTAGGCTTCTCTCAATTCGAAGCGCTTCAAATTTGAGTCCAATTTTTCAACCCCTGGAGCAACATAACCAGAGTTCTTTGGTTGTCCTTCGGTTACGTTCTGTCGTGCATATTTCTTCTTAGTTTCGCTGCTCAGAGACCAAAACGATTTAGCTTCTGACATCATGGTACAAACCTAAAATGTTTACAAACATCAGAGAATCATATATATACAACTTCTTGAGTAATCCGTCAATTCACATTTTGTAACCATCTGTGCGTTCAGCCGGAATCGCCACAAATATATATATCAACATTATTATTTGGCAAATTCAAATTAATTCGTGCAATAAAAACGTCAAAAAACAGGTAAATGCAGTGTATATTATAAACATATGCTTGACTTAAGAAATCAGACATATATAAATATAGCGCGCATATACTATGCCAACGTCCATCAATTCTTAACTCTTAACAAGTTGATCTCCATATACATATAAAACTAATATAAGACAAACCAATGCTTCCGGTATGCCACAATCCTGCAGATAAACAAAACCAACATCTGTGATGGCATTTAGAATTTCATCGGATTTCAGTAAGGCGGAACCACCACAGGGTATTACGGGAATTAAATTTTCAGGCATTTCTGAAACACCATCGCCATGAAAAAATGAGCGAAGCCAATTTTTTTATTCAAATGAATGAATGAATGAATGAATTTTATTCATTAAAGCCACCGGCGTAACAATAAAGCTACAATGCACAATGCCTAACGTACCGGTGTTCCGTAACAGTGGCGTACCCAGGGGGGGGGCTAGGGGGAAATCAGCCCCCCCTTCGCGATTTCAGCCCCCCCTTATTTTACTTTTTTCTGTGGTCCCCCCTTGATTTTATGACACCCCTGAAAAAAATTTCCGGCACGTCCCCAATTGACCAAAATTACACTATACAATTTCAAAAATTTTCCAAAATTTTTTTCGAGGGCATCTGGCCTAGCGATCGACCGGAGGCTCCGGCTCCGGCCGGATTTGAGCCTCCGGCTCCGGCAAAAAAAGTGCCGGGGCCGGAGAATTTTCACTGTTCAGACAAACTTCAGCAAAAAGTTCAAATTTTGAGAAAAAAATCACAAGGATAACGAAGCGGTTAGTCGGTTACAGTACTTTATTACTGCCAGTTGTAATGGCGGTTACTACCCCTCTCTAGCATTATGTATTTTTGCGTCTCTAATTGACTAAACTCGGCCTAAAAAACAAAAGTTTATCACACTTTCAATCCAGGGGCTGCCGCCCCCAGACCCCTATAGGCTTGTTTGTAACTACGTGACTTAGTGACTTGAACTTGACTTTTAGCTCTGATGTTTTCGGCCGGTCAAATTTAGTACAATGTTTGCATGTGCTGTTATTTCGCAAATTTTTGTGTTAAAATAGCAAAAAAGTTCATTTTTACCCATTCCAAAAATTACAAAATCGGTCCCCCCCTAAATTTTTTCCTGGCTACGCGACTGGTATACGCCTAAATTACAGGGGTGAGGGCGAGGGGGCGGTAATCCCCGGAAGATAGATACACTTATGGCATTGTATCTTCTACAAAGTGTAATCTTTTCCCAATTGTTTATTTTTTGGGTGTATATATATAATATAAGCTTCTTGACAATTTTGCAAGGTTTGACTAAAAGGGGGAGGTGAGGTCCGAGGTTTAGACGAACACCCTGAACAACCCCCTCCCTCTGACTCCTGACTACGCCCTTGGCACCGCAGTCAAAATGCTATATATACTGCTTAATTTGACCAAATTTTTGACTGTTTGTCAATGTTGATGGAAATTTTTTGTGAGATCACCTAAAACCGGGACCAGTCAGTGGCCAACTATATACTGGTCGTATGAGTGTGTATATAACGACATATGTATAGAAATGGGGCGTGACTGTTGAAAAATTAAAGAATGCTGTTTCGGAAAAAAAATGAAAATATTTTCGCAATTGTCAACATTTTTCCTAATTGAAATTTTTTTAAAAACACTGCCTCCGGCTCCGGCTCCGGTTCCGGCATTTTATATCCGGCTCCGGCTCCGGCATTTTATATCCGGCTCCGGCTCCGGCTCCGTTTACCTCCGGTCGTTCGCTAATCTGGCCCCTAACTTATTACTGCTCTAATGTATATATATACATGACTTATGTCTGCTATGGTGTATTAATAATGAGCAATGCTGACAAGTGACAACTATTATTAGAATTCTTTTTTCGATGCAAATTTTATTTCAAAATTCTAAAAATGCTCTAGCTTTTGGGGGCTGCCGCCCCCAGACCCCTGCAATCACTCTGAGTTTACGACCAGTGTTGCTTAGAATTGCTTTTCCAATGCAAATTTTATTTCGAAATTCTAAAAAAGCTCTACCTTCTGGGGACTGCCGCCCCCAGACCCCTTAACCACTCTGAGTTTACGACCAGTGTTGCTTAGAATTGCTTTTTCAATGCAAATTTTATTTCAAAATTCTAAAAAAGCTCCAGCTTCTGGGGGCTGCCGCCTCCAGACCCCTGCAACCACCATGATTTCACGACAAATGTTGCTTATAATTGGTTTTTCAATGCAAATTTTATTTCAAAATTCTAAAAAAGCTTCAGTCCAGCTTCTGGGGGCTGCCGCCCCCAGACCCCTGCACAGGCACGGATCCAGAAATTTTCAAAGAGGGGGCCCTACCTCGGGTGACGACCGGGGGGGGGGGGCGGGGGGTAGCGAGCGATCAATCTCATGTAAAAATTTTTGAGGCCATTTTAGCGTGCTGAAATGCTGGAAGTTACTGGGAATTTCTTGGTCGCGGGGGTCTGGGGATGGCAGCCCCCAGAAGCTGAGGCTTTTTTAGAATTTTTAAATACAATTTGCATTGAAAATGTAAATTTAAGCTGCACTTGTGGAGAAACGAGTGCATATGCGGCGGTCTGGGGCGGCAGCCCCCAGAAGCAAAAGCTTTTTTAGAATTTTCAAATACAATTTGCATTGAAAATGTAAATTTAAGCTACACTTGTCGAGAAACCAGTGCATATGTGGGGGACTGGGGGCGGCTGCCCCCAGAAGCTAGAGCTTTTTTAGAATTTTGAAATACAATTTGCATTGAAAATGTAAATTTCAATTCCATTTGTCGAGAAACTAGTGCATGTGCGGAGGTCTGGGGGCGGCAGCCCCCAGGAGCTAGAGCTTTTTTAGAATTTTCAAATACAATTTGCATTGAAAATGTAAATTTAAGCTCATTATGCGGGGGTCTGGGGGAGGTAGCCCCCAGAAGCTGGAGCTTTTTTTAAATTTTGATACAAAACGCGCCTTGAAAAAGCAATTTTAGGAACGTATGGAGAAAACTAAAGTGATTGCGGCGGTTAACGTTTGGTCGCTGCCAGAAGCCAGAGCTAAAAATGTGCCACTAAATAAAAAGTTTCTAAGCAGCTCTTTTTGTGCAATTTTGCTATTGGTTGCAATTTTTTCAATTTTAACGCAAAAAATAATTTTCAGTTTTTTAGTTCAGTTCAAGAGTTGCAGGGGCCTGAGGCCCCCAGAAAAAATATTGGAGAAACTTTCGATTGTTTGGCCGCATTTGGTGGACGTAAACGGAAATTTTTTTGGCCGGCCATAAAAACCAAAGGGGAAACCCTCGTGTACAAATTCAGTCAGAAAAAATTTTGGGGGACAAGGGACCGTCGAAAGAAAATTTTTGTAAATCAGTGTAAATTTGTGTTACATGATATATGTATATACTGCTTGGAACGTAGAGAAATTTATTACTGCTCGCCTTAGCAGCAAAACGATGCATTACGTGTGTATTAACCTAACCAATTGCATTACAATAGGCGGGGCACAATGCAGCCATATATGCACATGCATAAACCTTTACGACAGATGATAAGAATTAGAATTACTGTAACTAAAGTTCTGGGGGTCTGGGGGCGATAGCCCCCATGAAATTTTTTGGATATTTGCGCCAAATTTGCTGAATTGGGAACGTATCGGAAAATTTTTTGAGGGGGCCCTCTTTGCCAAAGGGGGGGGCCCAGACCCAAAGGGGGGGCCCGGGGCCCCCGCACCCCCCCCCCTGGATCCGCCACTGCCCCTGCAACCGCTATGATTTCACGACAAATGTTGCTTAGAATTGGTTTTTCAATGCAAATTTTAGTTCAAAATTCTAAAAAAAGCTCCAGCTTCTGGGGGCGGCCTTCTGGGGGCTGCCGCCCCCAGACCCCTGCAACCACTATGATTGCACAACATGTTGCGTAAAACTTTTTTCAATACATATCAATGCAATCCGTTTAAAAATTCTAATGAGCTAATCTTCTGCAGACTGCCTCAGACTGCGTGTGCGTTTCACACCCCCCCTCCGATCGTCGACCATCAGCTCAGCTCCCTCCCCCTTCGAGAAATCCTGGGTACGCTACTGTTCCCTTAAGAGTTAGTGCTCTACCGGGCTTTATATAGACCGTAGCAGAGAAAAGTTAGTAGGCAAACAGTACAGTTAGCAGTAGCAAACAAAAATAACAGAGGAAAGGCAGTTGAAAGGCAAACTGCCTACAGATAAAAAAGAAATACTTTCATAAACATAAAGAATAAGATATAGAAACTTGACAATAGTCGGACAGAGGAGGACCTAGCTAATCATCTAACCAGCGTTTTTTTTTTGGGCCAAACTGGTGGCCATGGCCACTAAAATTATGGATTGGCCACTAAAAAATTTGGGCTGGTGGCCAATCTGGCCACCAAAAATTTAAGTTTAAAATGAAGAATGTGTTTCAAAATTAAAAAAATCGCCTGGCTTCCAAGGGCCCTCGCCCCCAAACGGACCAAAACGAAACCAAAGGTTCTATTAGACATTAATTGTACGTGTAAATTATTGAGCAACACAATTTCTGTTTTGTAGTGAGAAAGCTTTCGTTTCATCAAAATTTAGTTGAAACTGATGAAAGGGACTTATTCTATATCAGGGGCGGATCTAGGGGTGGGGGGACGGCGCTGAGGCCGCCCCACTCTCTGAATTTTTTCCCGAAGTTTTTTTTTGTTTTTTCGAAAGTGAAATTGTAAACAAGGGCCCCCTCCTTTGGTCTTTATTGCCCGGTCAAAAAAAATTTCCGATACGTCTCCAGTTGACCAAATTTGTCCTGAAAATGAAAAAATTCGCCAATTGTTTTCCGGGTTGCTGCCGCCCCCATAACCTTGCAACGTTGTGGCAGTGTCTTGCCATCCATGATTATTTTTCTTCATCAAAGCCGATGCATATTTATATACACGAGTGTACATTATGCTGTATTTCCTTGTGTAATACACTGTGATGTGACATTGTCCTTTCGATTTACCTTTCCTGTCTGCTAAAAAAATTTCTGATACGTCTCAAATTCACCAATTTCGACCAATCAACCAAAAAATTTTCTGCTATTTTTTTCTGGATGGTGGTGGGTTTGTCTTTCATGACAGCATGTGCAGTATGTGTACATGAGTGCATTGTCTATTTACAGTTTAGTGTATAATATATATACAGTAAACTTCGTAAACTTTCCAAATTTGCTAGCTTGTGGAAGCTGGACGGCCTGTAGGTTAGGTAATTTTCAGTGTTTTAACTCAGTAAATTTTTAACGCATCTTTCAAATTGGCCACTAAATTTTTTCATTGGCCACTAAAATTTTGGGCCTAGTGGCCAGCTGGCCACCAAGAAAAAAATGAAAAAATAAACCCTGCATCTAACCCCCCGCCCACAAAGAAAGGTACTCAGATCAACTCCCACTAATTTAGTTTTGAAGCTTGATAAAGTAGAGGCTGACACTATTTCTTCAGGTAAAAACTTCCAAACTTTGACAATTCTTCATGAAAAAAAGCACATCGTGTTAGAGAGTCTAGGCTGGCATACGGGACGACTTATTCGTAAGCTATATATTTACCCGAGTTCCAGAAGCTAACGAAAATTTGAATTGAAGTCGGCCATTTCCAAATCCTGACTATTATAGATATTATAACAAAGAATCAAATCAGCAATAATACGTCAATATTCTAGGCTATGTAAATTTGAAGTAGTAAGGCGCTCTTATAGGTTCACTTAAACCTGAAATACGTTTGGTACAATACTTTTGCTAACGGTTTTCTGCAGCGAATAAGGGACTGCAACTTTTTAAAAACACAGGAAAACCAGGAATCTGAATTTTCTGTAAAATTTTTTCGGTTACGGATTTTTCAGATGTTTTTTACGCTTTCCATTCAGAGACATTTTACAGACTTTCAGAGGAATTTCAGATGAATTTCAGAGAAGTTCAGGGGAAATTCAGAGAATTTCACCCAGAATTCAGAGACTCTGAATTTTATCTGAAAAAAATGTTACTGGCTTTTCAGATAAATTTCAGATACTTTTTACAAGAATTTCAGATAAAATTTACCTGATATTTACAGATGTGAAAAACATGTTAATTATCTCTGAAACTCGTGTAAAAAGTATCTGAAATTTATCTGAAAACCCAGTAACATTTTTTTCAGATAAAATTCAGAGTCTCTGAATTCTGGGTGAAATTCTCTGAATTTCCCCTGAACTTCTCTGAAATTTATCCGAATTTCCTTTGAAAGTCTGTAAAATGTCTCTGAATGGAAAGGGTAAAAAACATCTGAAAAATCCGTAACCGAAAAAATTTTACAGAAAATTCAGATTTCCTGGTTTTCCTGTGAAAGCGTTTGTACGTGCGTGAAGATACGCTTTTTCTGATAGCTCAGAATTTGTACTATTTTGTACCACAATTATCACATTTTGTACTAATTTGTACTACGAGTACAAATTCGAGGAAAACTGTCTGCCAACTTCACGATTTGAGCTAATCGTACACATCACAGGATTTCATCTTAAGGTGGCACTCCTGAAATGTGGGTTTTGGCCATTATTTTGAAAACGCGCAAAAATAAACATGCATTCTAAGAACAAAAGTTGATCAGAAGTGAATTTCCTTCAATTTGATGTACATATCACATAAGAAAATTTTTGAACATTTTTGAGCAAATTTCGTCAAGAAAAATAGATTTTCACGGAAATGCCTTCACAAGCCAGTGCATTTACACGTATGTAATGAATTTGAAAGGTTGAAAAACACTAGCAGTTGTGTTTTATTGAAACGTAGTTAAACATTTTTGGTGTTTTATTGAGTGTGGTATAGTTTTTTTGTGAACTAACGCAATACTTTCTGCATGAGACAGAAATATAGTGCGTGTGAATACAAACGCAAATTTTCGGCTTGCGATTTTAAAAAATTGGCTCAACGAAAAAAGTTAAAATTTGGCACATAAATGCACCTTGTCATCTTCGAGCGGTCGCAAAAGTTGATTTTTGGCAAATCGATAGTATCTAAAAAATTTAGCCAAATTTATGTTTTTCAAAAATCGCGATTTTAGGGTTTTTCAATATATCAATCATATTCATCAAAAATGACTTTTTGCGACCGCTTGATCACGTTGAGGCGAGCAAAATGAGCTATTGATTGTGCAACAGCTGCTTACTTTCGAAGAGAAATCGCAAGCCGAAATTCCACTCACGTTTGGTCTACAGTGAATGCTAATTTGTATCAATCAACTTCATTTTTTGTATTTAGGCATACTTTTACACCAGCTTGCTATTGTGTATCTAAAACTGGCCCCAAACTGCCGTTTTTTGAAAAGTCACATTTCAGGAGCGCCACCTTAAGGTTGCGCTCCTGAAATGTGGGTTTTGGCCATTATTTTAAAAACGTGCAAAAATAAACATGCCTCGTGAGAACAAAAGTTGTTCAGAAGTGAATTTCCTTTAATTTGATGCTCATATCACAGGAAAAATTTTTTTGAAAATTTTCAGTTTTTTGAGCAAGAAAAATAGATTTTTTTAGAAATCGCCTTACAAGCCAATGTATTTACACGTATGTAATAATTTTGAACGATTGAAAAACACTATCAGCTATGTTTTACTTAAACATACTTAAAATTTTCAGTGTTTTATTGAGTGTGCTATAAATTTTTCGTGAAATAACGAAGTATATTTCGCATTAGACCGAAATATAGTGCGTGTGAATACAAATGCAAATTTTCGGCTTGCGATTTTAAAAAATTGGCTGAACGAGAAAAGTTAAAATTATGCACATATATGCAACTCGTTGTCTCCGAGCGGTCGCAAAACTTGATTTTGAGCAAATCGATAGTATATAAAAAATTTAGTTAAATTTACGTTTTCCGAAAATCGTGATTTTAGTGTTTTTCAATATAATCAAGCATATTCATCAAAAATGACATTTTGCGACCGCTCGATCACGTTATGGCAAGCAAAATGAGCTATCGATTGTGCAATAGCTATTCACTTGTGAAGAGAAATTGTAAGCCGAAATTAAACTCACGTTAGGTCTACAGTGAATGCTAATTTGTATCAATCAACTTCTTATTTTGTGCTTGAGTGTACTTTTACACCAGCTTGCCATTGTGCATCTAAAATTGGCCCCAAACGGCCGTTTTTTGAAAAGTCATATTTCAGGAGCGCCACCTTAAGGTGGCACTCCTGAAATGTGGGTTTTGGCCACTATTTTAAAAACGCGCAAAAATAAACATGCCTCGTAAGAACAAAAGTTGTTCAGAAGTGAATTTCCTTTAATTTGATGCCCATATCACATGAAAAAAATTTTTAAAATTTTTGAGCTTTTTGAGCAAGAAAAATAGATTTTTTTCAGAAATCGCCTTACAAGCCAATGCATTTACACGTATGTAATGAATTTGAAAGACTGAAAAACACAACCAGCTGCGTTTTAGTTGAACAAACTTTAAAATTTTCGGTGTTATAATGAGTCTGGTGTAAATCGCAAGCCGAAATTCCACTCACGTTTGGTCTACAGTGAATGCTAATTTGTATCAATCAACTTCTTATTTTGTGTTTGAGTGTACTTTTACACCAGTTTGCCATTGTGCATATAAAATTGGCCCCAAACGGCCGTTTTTTGAAAAGTCATATTTCAGGAGCGCCACCTTAAACCAACACAAACGTAGCATCAAAACGCAATGAAATCGCAGGTCGAATAGCAGTCTGGCGTTTAAAACGCCGCGGCAATTTCAAGACGCAGGCATTCCGCACTAAAAACGCTGCGTCTGTTCAGACATTGCGTTTTGCTTGCGGCAAGCTGCGTTTTGCCACAGCGGCAAAAACGCTGCGGCAAAATCGCAGTAAAATCGCAGCGTGTGAATCGGCCTTTACATTGAGCTGTTTTCAGCTGTTCGAGCAGCTGAAAAAAAGCTGCAGCTTTTTTTCGCCGTTTCCGGCTTTTTTTCAGCTGCTCGAGCAGCTGAAAAACGCTCGAGCAGCTGAAAAAAGCAGATAAGTATGGCGGTCACTATAAACTAGCTGCTCCGTTGTCATGACAACGCTGCAGTTCCAGCTTTTTTCAGCTGCTCCTGCTTTTTTTGCCGTTTTCGGCTTTTTTGCTGCTGCTCGAGCAGCTGAAAAAAAGCCGGAAATGACGAAAAAAAGCTGCAGCTTTTTTTCAGCTGCTCGAGCAGCTGAAAAAAAGCTCAATGGAAACACGGCTTTAGCAGACACTTTTGCACGAATTTGTACTCGTAGTACAAATTAGTACAAAATTTGAGAGTGATAGTACAAAATAGTACAAATTTTGAGCTATCAGAAAAACCATATTTCTGAATTTGTACTGATAAAGTGTCTGCTAACTTCACCGAGGTAAAAAAATAGATTCTCACGGAAATCGCTTCACAAGCCAGTGCATATTACATATGTAATGATTTTGGACAATTGAAAAACATTAGCAGCTGTGTTTCACTTGAGCATACATAAAATTTTTGGTGTTATATTGACATATGGTGTAATTTTTTGTAAAATAAACCAGTAATTTTTGCAGGATGCTGTACTGTAGTTACAAGCCTTTGTAAATACAAAGGCAAAATTTAGGCTTGCGAGTTTAAAAAATTGGCTCAATGAGAAAAATTAAAAATTGGCGGATACATTGTTGTTTTCAAACGGTCGCAATTTGCATTTGCAATCGGTAGTATTTAAAAATTTTAGTTAATTTAGTTAGTTTTTTTGAAAATCGTGATTTTAGTGTTTTTCAACATATCAATCACAATCATGAAAAATGCATTTTGCGACCGCTTGATCATGTTTTGACGAGTAAAATGAGCTATTGGTTGTGCAAAAGCTATCAAGCTGTGAAGAGAAATCGCAAAGCCAATTCCACTCACGTTTGGTCTACACCATAAATGTTGATTTGTGTCAATCAACTTAATATTTTGTGCTTGGGCATATTTTTACACCAGCTTGCCATTGTGCATCTAAAATTGGCCCAAGACTACAAAAGTGAAAAGTCACATTTCAGGAGCGCCACCGGTGGATTTATGTGCCAAATTTTAATTTGCCTCGTTGAGACAATTTTTTAAAATCGCAAACCGAAAGTTTGCGTTTGAATTCATACGCTCTATATTTCAGCATCATGCAGAAATTACTGCCTTTTTACAAAAAAATTACACTATACTCAATAAAATATCGAAAATTTTTAAGTATGTTAAAGTAAAACACAACTACTGGTGTTTTTCAGTCGTCCAAAATCATTTAATACGTGTAAATGCACTGGCTTGTGAAGCCATTTCCGCAAATTTTACTCTGCTTACACCAAGGCTCTGTGCGTGAGTGTGCGTGTGTGTTTTCGAAATCACTCAAATATCGGCTCAAGTTTGGATTCGGCTTAAGTTTAGTCCCAGAGTTAAAAACAAGCTTAATTAGCTTAATAGGCTTAGTTTTGTAATCTTGAAATTTGTATGTTTATGTGATGATGTGATGATGATGATGATGATGGTGCCAACTACTGGTGCTATATCAACATTGAAGTTATCATGCACTTTCACCATTCTAAACGCTTCATCGTACCTACATAGATGCTAACTTCGGTGATTTACCCGGACCTACCGGTACACACTGTACGTACTTATAAACGATATCAGTGTACAGTAATACTTTGGTTTTACCTTCCGTTACGCTGTCTTTATGACGAAAGTGTCCTTTTGTCTTTTGTCCTTATGCATTAATTTTGCACACTTTTAATTGTTCTTTTGAAACTGTCCTTTTCGTTCTTAAAGAGTCTTTTTGTGTGTTTTTTTTTTTCTTTTCTGTTTTTTTTTTGTTTTTTTGTTATTCTTTTTGTCTTTTTCCTTAAAGCTGTCTTTTTGATTTTCCTTTCAAAAAATTAAAAAAGAATGTGGTTTTAGGTACTGTGTAAAGACACATCAAGACAAAAGAACAAGGATAAGGACGTGTGAATATTACGTGTTTTGTTAATGCTAAGCTTGTTGGTTTTGTGTTTATAGCTGTTGTTTTGTAAAATTAAACTTATTTTGCTAACATTTAAAATAAATGAACCGGGCGTATTCGCACAGCTTCAATCAATTTTTTTAAAATCTTGCTCTGAGGATGCCATTCAAAATAAAAAATTATACACTTTATACATGTAAAAATTTCAAGAAAAACAAAAATTATACTTACAAATACAAATAAACATGTAGAAAGCAAAAAAAATTATAAAAAGCAAGTGTGTCATTTCACTGTCATCAAAATGCAGACTTGTTGCAATATGATTGGCTGACCACAAAAGGACTCTTTGTCGAATAGAGCAATGCTCTATTTAACAAAAAGACATAAAGATGAGCATAAAGAGTCTTTTTCTGTCTCTATAAAGACATAAAAACATTTTCATAAGGACATCAAGACAAACGCACTAGGACATAAAAACAGAAACATACGGGCAAAAGGATACAGACAACTGATAAAGACAGTCAAAAATTGTATAAAGAAAATTTCATAAAGACAAAGACAAAAAGACATAAAAACACGAACAAAAAGACAGTTAAAAAGACATAAGGACGAGCGATAAAAACAACCAAAACAACAAAAAGACAGTCAAAAAGACGAGCGTGAACCGCGCTTCATTGTACCATTCTTTCCGTTGCTGCAACGCTTTTTGGATATTAGATCGTGCGATCTCCCAAGACTCGTCCAATACCTCTATTAGGTCAGACTTATACTAATCTACTTATAGGGGTTCGCCACCGGCGCCAGGGTCACATAAATCTATAGGCAAGACTATATCCCTACCATGCAGCAAAAAGAACGAAGTTTCACGCACGGTGTCATGCGGAGAAGCTTGACAGGTCATGATTACCCAAGGAAAAATGAGATCCCAATCCTTCTGCTGCTTATTTACGTATCTATGTATTAGCTCGCGAATGGTGCCGCAGGCACGCTCTATTATATCATTAGCTTGAGAGTGGTAAGCTGTGGTTTGGAATTTTACAGAACCACAGATTTGGTAAACTTGCTGCATTAATATTGATTAAAAATCTGCACCACTATCTGTCAAAATTTCCAGAGGTACACCGTGTTTAGCTGTTTTATTTCCTAACGGTATAGCCTCTATTCACCGGAAAAAGTGATCGACTACGATTAATGCGGCAACGTACCTGCGACCTGGTGGTAAAGTGGATTACGTCCATAGATATACGCTGAAAAGGAGCCGTAACTGGCTGAAACTAGCCTAACGGTGCCTGAGGCAACCGAAGTCCGATGGAATAGACCTCACACGTAGGACACTCCTTGATAAACTGCCTTACATCCCGTGCTAATCCGAACCAAAACACTAATGTGGACAGTAGTGCATAAGTTTTAGAGTAAGCCTGGTGTCCACCACCATACATAGAGCTATGATAATATAAATAAACCTGTTTGCGGAATTTCGCAGGAATAACCAACAATTTATACGCATTCTTTTTTCCACAATACGTCGACCATATGGGTTTACGTGCCACTTATACAAGATCTTATTTTCGTGCTTATAATCAGACGGTACGGACTTATTTGCCTCAAATGCTTCAACTAATGCTACCGTTTCTAGATCTGTACGTAACTCCTTATTCCAAATTTCGGAATCCACTTTTAGGTACTCTAATACGTGCGTACTAATCACACACGCTGGTGAAAACATATTATCTGTTCGTTCACATTTTGCTTCTTCTAAATGGGCTTCGGAATGCAGCGGTAAGTCCTTAATTGAACTCGCGTGGGCTATGCTGCCCGCGTCGGTTCGGACTACTTCCGATTGGTCCGCCTGTACTACTGAAACATTACAAGACAGGGCATCCGCTACTACATTTTTCCTGCTGTGCCACAGCGCAGCAGGCTTCTTTAGAATGAGGTGTGCGGGAAATAACGTGCAATTAACTGAGAATTGTGTGTGCGTCTTTGTGTACATATTTTTATCAGTGTAATTGTGCGGTTGCAGGTGAGCGTCAGTGTGCTTTCCAAATGTGTCTGTTCTACAACTCTGTTCATTGTTTGTTTACGTGTCATTGGAACTACCTATAGTGGTGCGGGAAAAAAACCCCTACGCGTTTTGCGGGGAAAAACCCTAGTGCTTCGGCCGAACCTTACGACCTAGGACTTTTTTGAGTATGCAGATGGAAAGCACATCCCAAACTGACTTACCACACCAATTTCTGTGCAGTTTTGAGGCCTGTAGCATTTTTTATAAAATTTCAAAGTTTTGCATGTTGAGAAATTCCAAAGTGACAAAATTTTCCAAATTTTTGACTTGTCATAATTTCTCACAAAAACACTTTCGGCCAACGCCGTTTGCATTTTTCAAGACAGTTACCTTTCCTCTATACTTCTGAGGCTCAAAAACAGTGAAAAACGTTGTGGTTGACCAGTGACTTGTCAAAGTTTGTGCGGGAAAAAACCCTATTGCGAGGAAAAAAAACCTTATTTTGTTTGGTGAGTTGATTCATCTGGGTTAAAAACATGCGTAGACTTCATTGAAACCGTTTTTTTGGCCGAAAAACGTCGTTTTTGTCGTTTTGGACCCATACCCTGATACCCTTTTCGAAACCTGTTTTAATGATGTTTCACAAAAATTTGGCATTTTTTGGAAAATTTAGGCTTTAGCTGCTGCGTACAACTTAAATAA
>JASANF010014330.1:0-17454 GCA_030248245.1 Trissonchulus sp. WLG1_4 | reverse complement strand
GCCGGATCGGATCGGCTTCAAAATCACGGATCGGCGATCCGGATCGGTAGTATAAATTTTGAGTCTTGACCACAAAATTTCGTAATTTGAAAAAATTTGACAATTTCAAAAACTTTTTGAGCGATCAATCAAACGCACAAGTATAACTACTACTCTAATTATCAAAATATTGGTTTTATAATAGCGGAAGCGTACATTTTATGCATACATCAGTGGAGGAAATGTTTCTAATCACTGAAGTTGAGTGAAGACACGTACTAAATCTTGCAACATTGTTTTCGTAAACAGTAACACAAGAGTTGAGCATTATTCGTTACAGACAGAATCGACGCGGATCAAAATTTTCGACCCGCGACCCAATCAAACACGCGGTTTGACACTTGTGGGTAACCGACGATTCAAGATCCAACTCGCGCCGTAAAAGTCGACCCACGACCAACTTGACCCACCATTTCAAGATACCGTATATATATACCTGATGATCGATCGTTTTTAGCTGATACCCCTGCACAATTTGCACAGTGTACAGCTGTACATTGTTCACATTGCTACCTACTTTAACCGCATGGTACCCAAATTTATGTATCCAGATTGGATTGAATTCGTGAAAAAGTTTTCTGAATTCGTCGGTTTGACAAAATGCAGCGACCCGCGCAGCCTAAAGTGGGTACCCAAGGGTTGACCTACGGCTCAAATTTTCCGGTCCAACCCAACCCAACCCATTGTTATCCACGACCTGCGGTAGTGGCCCACAAATTTCAAGACGAGCCCAAAATTTTCAAGTTGGTTCCATTTCCAAATAATCAAAATTTTTGGTCGTGGTATTGTCTAATTATATAGCTCTCAGTTTTTTATATTTTTTTATATTTTTTAATATTTTTTTACAATTTTTATAGCAATATATATAAAAAAGTTTTATATATAAAAAGTTATATTTAACAATATTTCTGCAAAAAATTAGATTTTTAGCTTTCATCGAGGTTACGCAATTTTGACTCGGATCGGATCGGCGGATCGGATCGGATCGGCCGATCCGGGCCTGGATCGGATCGGATCGGATCGAATCGCCAATCAAGCATCCGGATCGGATCGGCATCAAAATTTCGGACCGATCCGATCCGATCCACATCACTAATACCTACCTCTATATACGGTCACGGTGTCGGTAGGAAGCTTCAACCCCGCTACGGGGAATGTAGACCGGTGTCACGGACCACGGTGCTACTTTGGTCCAGGTGCAAATTTCCCACTCCCTCCAGAAAATTTACACGGGGGTAAATTTTCCAGGGAGAAGATTCTCACCAGTCATATAATTTGACTGAATTTATTTTTCGTGTTTTACTCAAAGATAAGTTAAGAAACCGGGCAAGTAGGTACATGTTGATCTAACTAAATCTGAAGTTGACTAAATCTAAATCTGACTTCATCTAATCTTATCTAAATCTTAGTCACGTTATCCGGTAAACGATTATGTATCGGATAACTACTAAAATGGTCATCGGTTTCCTTTAGTTAAGCGGTTAACCGTAGAGTGCTTTCACTACCCACCTTTTCATATACTATGATAAAAGTGTCCCCCCTCCCCCGGCCGCTTATTAACAAAATCTACCACGTAAATACACTACGCCAAAGTCTACCCGATTTTTGCGCCACCCGTTACAAAATCTACCACGTGAATACACTATCCTGCTGGCTGCCAAAACCTACCCTATTTTTACGCGGCCCCTATACTATATTCAGAATCTCAGCTGTCCACGTTAATTCAGGTAGGTCAGATTGCCTGTGTTAAATAACACAGGAAAGGCAGGTACCTCGATCTTGGACAGCCAATCTACAGCTTTCTCTCCAAACTTAGCGAATATGAAAAAAACGAACGCGCCGGAGTGGATTCGAACCACTAAACATCCGTTCGTAGAGCGTTCGCTCTAACTGCTGAGCGAACCGGCAGCTGTTGTAAAAGAATAAACAACGGAGCTAATCAGCAAACGTTGTGGATGTAGCACAGTCGAAATTAAAATTTTTCTTAAACTCACTAGGTAGTAGCAAGAGTACATAATAGGAAGAGAATCAAACTTTGTTTGGTTTCGCAGCGGTTTAGTTGGAATAATTATTACAAGTTACGTACCTACTACAGAGTATGACACTCTTCCTATTATGCCTACGGGCGTGCGTCCAATGCGCAGCGCGGTACCCCCCCCCCCCCCTCAACTGAAGACCTCGTACTCAACTGAGGGGGGGGCACCCCCTACTCAGTTCGATACCCCGTGCTCAACTGAGGGGGGGGGGGTACCCCCCCTCAACTCAGTACCACGTCTTCAGTTGAGGGGGGGTACCCCCCTCACCCCCCCCTCATTTCAAGACGCTGACAAAGTCTTTGCGCTACCCCCCCCCCTCAGTTCAGTACCCCGTCTTCAGTTGAGGGGGGGGGGTACCCCCCCTCATTTCAGCACATCAACAAAAGTCCTTGTCAGTGTCTTGAAATGAGGGGGGGGGTACCCCCCCCCTCAACTGAAGACGAGGTACTGAGTTGAGGGGGGGTACCCCCCCCCCTCAAAACCGTACATAAACGGGCTATTTCGCGCTGCGCATTGGACGCACGCCCGTAGGCATAATAGGAAGAGTGTCATACTCTTCCTATTATGTACTCTTGGTAGTAGGTACGTAACTTGTAATAATTATTCCAACTAAACCGCTGCGAAACCAAACAAAGTTTGATTTGGTTATTAGTAAATAGTTGCAGTTGCAAATTATTCAGCTTGACCATGTAAACTATGTGCCAGCAGGCAGCAGTTACATATCATGTTTGACTTCTAAGACACCAACTGCAGGGCTCGTTGGTCGAGTGCAATGATTCTCGCTTAGTATGCGAGAGGTTCCTGGTTCAAGTCCAGGACAAGCCTTATTTTTTCTGAAACTATTTTTAAAGCACGTGTACCAATATTTCAAATTTTGCACTTCAATTTATCAGCAGTAACGACAGCTGAGTAAAGTACATATTATGACTGTCCTAGTGTTATTAAATATTAAAAGAGCATATTGCAGCTTAAAAAGTCCGTTTTGCAAGAAATGGCCGCGTTTTATATTTCCTGTGGAATATAGACACTCTTCACTTCATATAGAACCACTCCTCACTCAGCAGAAGAGCTTGTTCCTGTCGCTACCTCAGTAGCGACAGGACTTTACATTTGTTTTGCCCTACGTAAATTGCACGTCTTACATGTAATCACTGTGGCAAATTTGTGAGCGTGTTTGTGTGTAATTTTTCTGTAATGTGTGTGTGTGTGAGCTGGCCGAGGCGGTCAGCCAGCTAGCTTCGGTTTGTTGTTGCTAGCTAGCTTACTGTAGGCCCAAAATGGCCAAATTAGTCGTTTTCTATTGTTCTTTAAAGCGCTAAACATAATTTTTCATTGACTGACGCTTCAATTATCGAAAACTATTTATTTAATGCATTTAATTACTTCCAGAATTCTTCAAAACAAGCAGCAACAAAAAAGTCATCCCAAAACTAAGTAAAACGCACCTTGACGGCAGTTTCAAATATATGTATAAGTGTTTAACCAGAAAATTGTAATTATTTTGGCATAACAGTTTTATTGGTACCCCAAGTACGCGTTTATTACAGTGTCGTTTATTCTACAAGCTTAGTGTTTAGGTAGTTGCTGTGCAAAACTTCGTCAATCAGAGACTAACTAAGGGTGCATGAGCTAGACTGGAACAGATTGCATTTACAACTGTGAATCTGTACTAGCTTATAGACGCAAATACGGAGAGGTATACACCAAGCTTAAGGCATTTTAAACCATGGTGTAAATTTGTAAGCCATAAATGCACCGTGTTATTTTGCAAACACCTTGATTTATAGCTACACAGAACATGCACTAACCGAACAGATGGGGGGCAGCTGGTGCCTACCAGACGTGAGCATTACATATATAAGTCCCATAAAAATTATGCTCATTGGTCCCCCTGTTACGCTCTTGTGCCGTAGCTACAGGGCTCTTATTTTTTTATTTTTTTTTATTTTTAGTTTTTTTATTTCTATTTTGTACTCATGTATGATATACTGCTTGGTGATATGGTGCTTGCACTTAACCAAAACTCACCCTCGCCTGAAATTGCATGCTTGCACTGAACCCTGTCTTGCATACGGCCCAAGAGTAAGCAGAAGGCCAGCATAGGGGCACAATAACACGTGTTTTAGGAGCTTGTTATTTCGCTTTTATTTCAGTTTCCGTGGTGGGTGAGTGTCTTTTGCCTTTTTGTACAATATGCAGTATATATATAATTTAAATTTCGCACAGTAGCATGGCCATTTGCCCTTAATTATCACTCCCCTCCCTCTAGTATGTGGTGTAGGGTATAATGTTGCATGTACCTATTATTGCACTTTTTCACCTTTGCATGTTTTTTTGCTGGTTTTTCGCTTTGGCTGCTAGTTTTAGGCAAAGCGGAACGACGTCGCGACTAGCGATATTCGTGACACAGGTAATTGGACATGGCACTACAGGCATGAAGCATCAGTATTTGGTAACTTTACCAGAAAATAAAGTAAGCTACTTTGGTTTTTTGATTGGCGATAATTGCGCCGGACCTGTAATTGTATGTATCATGTTTGAAATAACTAAACACAACACATTCCAACACATGGGATCCGCTGAGATAAATGTCGCTTGCGCCAAGGCCAATAGGCTTGCGGGGAGGTGCCCCAGCCACTAGGCGGGCCCCAGTGAACATGACACATATACGTAGTACACAGAGGACATCATCTTGGTTGGAGCCTTGGACATATCTAGATAGAAACACTCCGTGTGTATATATACGGACTAGAAACCTAGTGGCTGGGGTGGGCGACACGGGAACGCCAGTAATTACCGGGCCTTCCGCTCCCCCAGCGTGACCCTCGGACTGTTTTGTGGCCCCCCACAGCCAGGCACATGCACACATAGCACATAACGAATAACCTATTGCCTGCTGTTTCGCCACAGGGCAGTTCTCTCGACCTTAGGAAGGTTGAGTGCGGTTTGTGTAGTTCCCGAACTTCTCTGTAACCGTGAGGGTGGTAAAAAAAAAAAACCGAACAGATATTTGTTTATGCTAAGGCCCTGTGGTGGGTTGGTTGGTTCGTCGGAATTTGTGCGTTAGGTTGGCTAAATTCAAGGCATTCACACCTCTTAAGCTGCAGCAACCTCGTCGTGAGTCGTCAACCGAGGGTTGGGGGTGCTACGCTGTTCTAAATTAGTGAACAAAATGTGGGATGGATCGGGGGAAAGAGTCGGTTAAAATGTGTGTAAGACTGTGCTAGTGCAATCCTTCATGGTTATATATTGTATGTGGATCCACGGGTCTTCTTGAGGTTGGCAAACCCTATCAGTCGCGTCAGAAAACCGTGTGTGGGTCAAATGAGGTAGACTCAGAGGACTACGTTTAAATCGGGTTAGCCACGTGAGCAAGGTGCCGATCAAGTTTTATCGTTTAATCCCTGCATTGTTTAAAAGAATGTTAACGGCTTAATAAGAATAATAGTTGGGGCTGACAGAGTTGGGGGTTCTGTTGGGTGCAGTGTTGTTACGCATTCTCCAATACCACCCAAAAGTCCCAGGCTCGATCATCTACACCATTTTTTCTTTCCCAAAATAGGGAAATCTTTCTTCAACATAATTATTGAAAACTATATTTGTAAAATTAACGTAAAATTCACAAACGTTTCAAAAAAATACCGAAAAACTTTTGTAAAAGTTGAAATAATGTGAGCGACAGGTTAAACTTCCTTTGAAAGGACTTCTTCCAGCTGATGTCTATTCTACCGATTATATGTTGCACTGACTGTTGGTCATGACTTCAATTATGCTGTGACCATGGATCAAAACTCAATAAATTTTGCATACAATTGCTGCTTGTTGCACCACGTATGACAAAATCTACCGTATTTAGCACTATGGACAGTACGTACGAATAACCGAGTTTTGAATCTGGTTCAAATTTTTCGAATGCTTGGATGCCAATACAGTTAATATTTTAACTAAGTTTCCGTTTTTAAAAGTTTTTAACGATAATGCACAATGTTTTCTGAAATTCCACTTTTAGCTTCAAATTCTGGGGAATTTAAAATAATACATTCAGTGACCGCATATGTAAAGGTAGCATTAGTACGTAATTGTTACCATTTACATAGTTTTTACCAAGAGTGCATTTTTACCCATTGCCTTAACGCTAAACGGCGGTAATTTTTTGGCAAAAATTAGATTGATGCTAAGTGTTAGTTAATATTTTTGACCCTTCTCAGAAGAATTATTGAACTATTTTTGGTCAAAAAGCACCAGTTTCAACAATTTTTATCGAAATTCAGGAACAAATTGATAAAGTTTCTTCTTTCTAAACTTTTTAAGTGCCACTTTTAACCCTTTAATTCCCAGAGCTGCCATTTGGCACATCACGTGATGAATACCCAATCGGGGGCCATAAAACTTGATTTGTTCATTCTATTCAGCTGAACTGCAAATTTTTTTTTCAGAAAGCTTAGATCTTTATATTTAGTGGCCAAATTTTGAATCTTCTGCCACACAACAAAACCTATGCTTCCATAAGCAATGTGCAAATTTAACTTTTTTTCATCGCAAAAGTAGTATTTTCGTGACCTCATCAAGATTTTGGGTTGCGCCGCCAGCAGTCAACTTTGTATGCATCAGATACAACAAATGTTGTACTCTATTGCTAGCCTTCAACGGTCTGGGTCTGGGTTTGTCTACATCTGGGTTTGTCTAAAAGTTTGATTGGCTGTTTGAATAACAGTTCACAGCCAATGGCTGCTAAGCTCCGCCTACCTAGTATTACAGTAAGAAAACCTATTTGAAATATTGCAAATTAGCTAAGTTATTTTAATTTACAAAAATTTGTCTGTAATTGCCTTGCGACGACTTGGTAAAGACTAAAAGACCACCTGAGACACAACCACCTTACTGGCATTATTTCAGTTTTGAGAATCGGGGACGTTGGGGCACTGTTTATCTGCATTGAATAATGTTGTATAATTATTGTATTTTGTTTCATTGACAAATACTCTGTATGTTTGTACTGCTACAACGTCTTACGTGATATTTATTGTTGAAACCTTTAAAAGCCTTTTAAAGGTTTCAACAATAAAAGGTTTCAACAACAACAATAGGTTTAAAAGCCTTTTTACTCGAAAAGTAAAAAATGTGAGATTAGACTTTTTGATTCTGGGTCGTCGAAATTCTACAGTAGGCTACGTATAGTATTGTATTGAATTGTATTGGCTACGTATAGTTTTGTAGAATAGGCATAGGCTGACAAGGCGGAGCGTAGCAATGATTGGCTGTGAATTGTTATTCAAACAGCCAATTAAAGTATTAGACAAACCCAGATGTAGACAAACCCAGAATACGCCCCTTCAACTATGGCAAGCGCACGACTTTTGTGTTAATACTCTAGGGGGAGGTACATATTATGCCTGAGCGATGCCGCAATTTTTTCACAAGTTCTCAACTTTGAGCGCTTATAACGCAAAAACGGTGCGTCCTAGACAATTAATCGACTCACTATGTTTTGTGCACCATTCATTTCTCTATCCAATGGTGGTTTCGCGATCTCGTAACTCGAGCAATGATCAAAAAACTAGAAGGTGTCAGAATCAGGCTGCCTGGTGCGAGATGCTCTGGGCATTAAAGGGTTAAAAATAATATGTACTTTAAGTGCTAAAATACGCTCACGAAAGAAACTTTGGCCAAAAAGTTTGGACATGCCGCGACCTCTCCCCTCTTACATTATTTTATTTCTATAGCCTTCCTCCCTCGCCTGGCACTGAATTTAGTAGCGTCTTTCCCCACATCTTCTCTTAATACTGCATCAGTATCAAATAAAAGCCCTCATCATTCTTTTCGTCACTTGAACAAAGCTGTGCCCTAAAACATTGGTTCCCGGAGCGCCCTGTCCAGTTTTAATAGAATCCAAATTTGACCAAAATCAGCCTAAACAGGCCGTCTCGTCACCAAAATTCCGGCTCGGTCTAACCCTATATGGCATATGCACAGTACGTACTAATAACCAAGTTTTAAAGTTGATTCAAATTAAAATTCACATTGTGCAAAATTATTCAAAAAGTTTTAAAAACGGTAACTTTATTTAAATATTAACAGTATGGGCATCCAACCCTTCGAAAAATTTTAATTTGAATCAAATTTAAAATTTGGTTATTAGTACGTACTGTGCATGCATAGTGCCTAAACATGGTAGATTTTAGATCAGTGTCGAATCTTAGTACACGGAATCTGATGACGATGCGTATCGATGCAAAGCGCCAGCTCATGCGCCCTTGTCTGAATCAATAGGCCTTTATGCTTAGAGGTTAGACCGAGCCGGAATTTTGGTGACGAGCCGGCCGGTTTAGGCTGATTTTGGTCAAATTTGGATTCTATTAAAACTGGACAGGGCGCTCCGGGAACCAATGTTTTAGGGCACAGCTTTGTTCAAGTGACGAAAAGAAGGATGAGGGCTTTTATTTGATACTGATGCAGTATTAAGAGAAGATGTGGGGAAAGACGCTACTAAATTCAGTGCCAGGCGAGGGAGGAAGGCTATAGAAATGAAATAATGTAAGAGGGGAGAGGTCGCGGCATGTCCAAACTTTTTGGTCAAAGTTTCTTTCGTGAGCGTATTTTAGCACTTAAAGAAGTACATATTATTTTTAAAATTGGCACTTAAAAAGTTTAGAAAGAAAAAACTATCAATTTGTACCAGAAGTTTGACTAAAAATTGTTAATACTGGTGCGTTTTGACCAAAAATAATTGGTGTTTAAAAATAATACCTGTTTAATAATTCTTCTGAGAAGGGTCAAAAATATTACCTAACACTTAGCATCAATGTAATTTTTAGCCAAAAAATTACCGCCGTGTAGCGTTAAAGCAATGGGTAAAAACGCCCTATTGGTAAAAATATGTAAATGGTAACAATTACGTATTTATGCTACCGTTACATATGCGGTCACTGTCACTCAATGTATTATTTCAAATTCTCTAGAATTTGAAGCCGAAAGTGGAATTTCAAAAAACATTGTGCATTATCGTCCAAAACTTTTAAAAACGGAAACTTAGTTAAAGTATTAACTGCATTGGCATCCAAGCCTTCGAAAAAATTGAATTTGAATCAGATTCAAAATTCGGTTATTCGTACGTACTGTCCATATTGCCTGAATACGGTAGATTTTGTCATACGTGGTGCAAAAATCTGGTAAATTTTGGCAGCCTGCAGGATAGTGTATTTACGGGTTGATTTTCACCCTAGCACTTTTAATCCATTTCTTAAAAGTTTTCGTTTCACCCTAGCACTAAGTAGATTCACCCTATCACTAATTTTCCCTCCAGCGCATTTGTAGTCATCTCATTTTTATTCCGCCTAAAGGCGGAATATTTGGAAAAGGTTCGTAGCACCAAGAGTACACAGTTGGTGCTACGAGCCACCACAGGGCCTATGCTTACCATAGGCCTAATATATAGGTCTTTTTTTCTGCCAATGGGGGCCTAAAACTGCGATACTAACCTGAAATATAAAACAAATACCATATCTGGAACAAAGTAGGTATACTTTAAACTTAAATTTATATTTGAAATATTTTACTACGTAAACAATATTTTTTGGCAGATTTTCACATTTAATTCCAAACCCCCCTTGGCTGTCTAGACTTTGACGGACAGCCGTCAAACTGGCCAGCCAATCGAATACGTATGCAAATAAGTATTCAATGATCAGCCAATTAGCATGAACTGTCATCTACGTACATGAAAAATTAGCCAATCCGTTTTAGATGGGTGGAGCGTTCATATGCAAATTAGTTTCACTGTAGAATCAGTTAGTCGTCAGTCAATCAGTTCAGTGTCGTGAGCGGCAGCAGCCGGCCCGGAGAATATGCTGGAGTTGAAGAAGCAACTCAGCGGCCGACAGGACAGGAGCTGTTGCCAAGAAGCTGGCGCAGATGAATGGAACGAGATGTGGACAGTGGAAATGCCCTTTTCAGGGCTAGAGATTGGCTTTAGCTTGACTTAGGACCAAGCAGGCCACTACTAGTTTTAGGACCATGCAGGCCACTACCAGAGTGAACGGCTGATTTTTTGAATTCGGATAAACAGAAGTAGCAATGTTAGAAATCTAAATACAGTTTGCCAAATACAGTTAAGGTAGGGACGGTGATTCATAACTTACATCCGTATGGCCGTATGTCCATTGTCCAACGGCCGTTAACCTGGTGAAACTACGATTGGGTTCGATAATCGATGCATACTCACATCCGTTATGTCTAGTCAGACGACAAAATTACAAATTCATCCCGCCACATCTGACCTTATGCGCATATAATAGCGTAATTAATTCGTACTTTTGACAACGGACATACGGCTGCATACATCTCTGCCTTGAGGCATTGCCCTTACGCTTATGCTTACCCTTCACACACACAACAAACTGTGGAGGCCTACACCAAACGGTTTCGCTAAATATATGCTAAAATTGATTTGGGTCAGGCTTAATTTTTTTAAATCGGCTTAATTAGTCGCCGGGTCCGCCAACCTCAAAACCGTACAAAAAATAGGTATTTTGCGCTATGCATTAGATGCAAGCCCCAAAGCATAATAGGAGGCGTGTCGGACTCTTCCTATTATGTACTCTTGCTATTATGTAGTCTTGATTACATACACACTGAAAAACAAAATGGTTCTGAAGCAGCGAAATTAAGTGGTGGCGGACTGGCGGAGGCTCTCAAGAGGACAGCGAAGCACCAGAACAATGGATCACCTCCATTGTGAAGACTGAAGACAATGCTCCGACGGCAAAAACTCGATGGTCGTGAACAAAAAACATGTATCCCAAATGCATTTTTCAGGGCTTACTTTTTACGCAAATTACGTATACATTTACTACTTACGTAGGCAAAAATTTGGCTTAGACCGATAGAAAACTCATTACTCAGACACTGTTCCATATTTAGATATACAGGTGGAACAAAAATGACAATAATTAGTAGTTACAGGACAGCCCAGACAAAAACAGACCACCAAAAATTTCAGGCACAAGGCACAAGCACAAGCCAGGTCTCAGATAATAGCAGACAGACCCAGACCGAAAGCAATAGCAGGCTAAACCTAAAACCCATGCACAGACAATACCGGACAAATTAAAGGTACAATATAGAGGACGGCGGGCAAAGCCAGAGCCCAGTAGACAGCGACAACAACAATGACTTTATTTAACCACGCGCGGGCACGCGCACTAGTTGCCGTTAAGCACAGTACATAGTTCCACGTCGGTTAGTCGTTTAGTAGGCGATTATGTACAGCTTTCAAGTTCAGGCCCCCCTTGGCTGTCTGGAACTTGACGGACAGCTTGGACAATGGGCGGCCAATCCGTTACCAATGCAAATTAGTTAACACTTTTAAGCCAATCAACAGTCGAGCCGTAAGCGTACTTACATCCAATCGCAATGTGCGTGCGGACAGTAGTATAATATTATGCAAATCAGTTCCACTCTCGGGTAGTCAGTAGGGCTGGGCACGGTTACACGGTACAAACCGTGTACACGCGTGTAACCGTGTACACGCTAAGCTTAGCGTGTACACGTTAAGACACAGTAACCGCGGATACTGTAACCGTTTACTCTAAACGGATAGTGTAACCGGTTACTCTAAACGGATAGTGTAACCGGTTACTCTAAACGGATAGTGTAAACGGGTACTTTAAACGGATAGTGTAACCGGTTACACTTTCCGTTTTCCGACTTAGTGTACACGTTATGAAAAATGTTCGCTTGGCTGCTGGATTTATGCAAAGTAGTCAACAATCGTGCGCAAGCGATTTACCTGTGTGTTACTTCATATACGCATGTGTCTGCAAGCTATATTCTTCAAGATATACAGATATAGATATATCTAGATATTCTTCAAGATATATATAGATATATACAAGATATACAGATATATGTATAAAGGCATTTATACTGACAGCTCAGCAATGTCCCAGTAGCCCATATGGTAGCTTGCTGGTCTGCAGATCTAGAGATGGGTGGTTCGCATCTTCCCTTGGTGATTCCTCCCCTCTGCTTCTTGACGTTTAGTAACCGTGTAACCGTTTAGTAACCAACCGTTTAGTAACCGTGTAACCGTTTAGTAACCGTGTAACCGGTTAGTAACCGTTTAATAACCGTGTAACCGTTAGTAACCGTGTAACCGTTTACACGGTTAGTATCCGTGTAAACGGCTACGCGGATACTTAGCGTGTACACGCGGATAATTGCAGTAACCGTTAGTTAGCCTGTACACGCGGTCACTAGCCTTCGAAACTAACCGTGTACACGGATAGTGATTTAGTAACCGTGCCCAGCCCTAGTAGTCAGTCACTCCTCCAGCATTTAGTCAGTCTGTGTTGCGTTGCAATGTCGGGGCCGGTAACAAGAAATTAGGTAAGCTAAGGCAGAGTCAGATCGAAGACACTCTGTGGACTGTGGTAGTGTTAGGGTCGATTCATACTTCAATAGAGCATACGGACAAACGGACATAGGGCATACGGACAAAGCAAGTTTTGTCCGTTTTTTCATTTCATACTTTTTAGGGCAAACGGACATTGGGACGTACGGACATACGGATGTACGGGCATACGGACAAAGGTGCGATTCATACTTTTGAGCCGTATGTCCGTTTGTCCGTATGTCCTACAATTTCGGGCATAGTTGAACTGAGTTTAACTTTGCCGGACATACGGACAAAGTGAAATTGTGCCGTTTTATACGGATGAACGGACATACGGCTGAAGGGCAAACGGGCATACGGCTGAAGGGCAAACGGGCATACGGCTGAATGGACGAAAGTATGAATCAAACGGCCGTTCTGTCGTTCATTTTGTCCGGATGTCCGTTCGTCCGTTTGCCCGTATGTCCGAATGTCCGTGTAGAAGTATGAATCGAGCCTTACAATTTTTTTAGAGCCTGGATATCCAACGGACAAACTCAACCCACACAAAGGGCACAACGAGCTAAGTGTGGTTTTGGGGTTTTTTTTTTTTTTTGTTTGTGGGTGTTTTTTTTTTGTTTGTTTGCTTTTCCTTTTGTTTTGTTCTTTTTTTTTTTCTTTTTTTTACTTTTTGATGTCTTTCCGTGTTTCGTTTGTTTTTTGTTCCACGACACTTTGTCATTCTGTCTAGCAGTGACAACTGACAACGGAACTACTGCTCTCGTATGGTCAACATTAGATTTAGCTTTGGCTGAAAAACGGACCCTGATGTTGCAGAGTATCTATACTAGCATTTTTTGTGTCGTTCAGCCACCCACTTTTGGCAAACAAAAATAATAGTTGACTCACACTGTCCAGAACGAGTTAGCTTTGGCTCAAAGGCTAACCCTACTTTAGCGAACAAACGGAGTCAGCTTTGGCTCTAACCGTAAACACTATTTTGGCCAACAAACTGACATAGCTTTGGCTCGAACGGTAACTCTACTTTGGCCAACAAACTGACATAGCTTTGGCTCGAACGGTAACTCTACTTTGGCCAACAAACTGACATAGCTTTGGCTCGAACGGTAACTCTACTTTGGCCAACAAACTGACATAGCTTTGGCTCGAACGGTAACTCTACTTTGGCCAACAAACTGACATAGCTTTGGCTCAAACGGTAACCCTACTTTGGCCAACAAACTGACATAGCTTTGGCTCAAACGGTAACCCTACTTTGGCCAACAAACTGACATAGCTTTGGCTCAAACGGTAACTCTACTTTGGCCAACAAACTGACATAGCTTTGGCTCAAACGGTAACTCTACTTTGGCCAACAAACTGACATAGCTTTGGCTCGAACGGTAACTCTACTTTGGCCAACAAACTGACATAGCTTTGGCTCGAACGGTAACTCTACTTTGGCCAACAAACTGACATAGCTTTGGCTCGAACGGTAACTCTACTTTGGCCAACAAACTGACATAGCTTTGGCTCGAACGGTAACTCTACTTTGGCCAACAAACTGACATAGCTTTGGCTCAAACGGTAACCCTACTTTAGCGAACAAACGGAGTCAGCTTTGGCTCTAACCGTAAACACTATTTTGGCCAACAAACTGACATAGCTTTGGCTCGAACGGTAACTCTACTTTGGCCAACAAACTGACATAGCTTTGGCTCGAACGGTAACTCTACTTTGGCCAACAAACTGACATAGCTTTGGCTCGAACGGTAACCCTACTTTGGCCAACAAACTGACATAGCTTTGGCTCAAACGGTAACCCTACTTCGGCCAACAAACTGACATAGCTTTGGCTCAAACGGTAACCCTACTTCGGCCAACAAACTGACATAGCTTTGGCTCGAACGGTAACCCTACTTTGGCCAACAAACTGACATAGCTTTGGCTCAAACGGTAACTCTACTTTGGCCAACAAACTGACATAGCTTTGGCTCGAACGGTAACTCTACTTTGGCCAACAAACTGACATAGCTTTGGCTCGAACGGTAACTCTACTTTGGCCAACAAACTGACATAGCTTTGGCTCGAACGGTAACCCTACTTTGGCCAACAAACTGACATAGCTTTGGCTCAAACGGTAACCCTACTTCGGCCAACAAACTGACATAGCTTTGGCTCAAACGGTAACCCTACTTCGGCCAACAAACTGACATAGCTTTGGCTCGAACGGTAACTCTACTTTGGCCAACAAACTGACATAGCTTTGGCTCGAACGGTAACTCTACTTTGGCCAACAAACTGACATAGCTTTGGCTCGAACGGTAACTCTACTTTGGCCAACAAACTGACATAGCTTTGGCTCGAACGGTAACCCTACTTTGGCCAACAAACTGACATAGCTTTGGCTCAAACGGTAACCCTACTTCGGCCAACAAACTGACATAGCTTTGGCTCAAACGGTAACCCTACTTCGGCCAACAAACTGACATAGCTTTGGCTCGAACGGTAACCCTACTTTGGCCAACAAACTGACATAGCTTTGGCTCAAACGGTAACTCTACTTTGGCCAACAAACTGACATAGCTTTGGCTCAAACGGTAACTCTACTTTGGCCAACAAACTGACATAGCTTTGGCTCGAACGGTAACTCTACTTTGGCCAACAAACTGACATAGCTTTGGCTCGAACGGTAACTCTACTTTGGCCAACAAACTGACATAGCTTTGGCTCGAACGGTAACTCTACTTTGGCCAACAAACTGACATAGCTTTGGCTCGAACGGTAACTCTACTTTGGCCAACAAACTGACATAGCTTTGGCTCAAACGGTAACCCTACTTTAGCGAACAAACGGAGTCAGCTTTGGCTCTAACCGTAAACACTATTTTGGCCAACAAACTGACATAGCTTTGGCTCGAACGGTAACTCTACTTTGGCCAACAAACTGACATAGCTTTGGCTCGAACGGTAACTCTACTTTGGCCAACAAACTGACATAGCTTTGGCTCGAACGGTAACCCTACTTTGGCCAACAAACTGACATAGCTTTGGCTCAAACGGTAACCCTACTTCGGCCAACAAACTGACATAGCTTTGGCTCCAACAGTAACACTACTTTGTCGACAAACTGACATACCTAGCTCTGGCTCAAACAGTAACCCTACTTTGGCCAACAGAGATAGCTTAGGCCAATACAGTAACCCTACTTTGGTCAACAAATTGAGATAGATTTAGCTTCACATAAACACTTCTTTGGCCAACGAACTGAGACAACTTTGACTTACAAAGTAATCCTACTTTGGCCACCAAACTGAGACACAGTAAACTCTTATTTGACCTTACATAGATACTAAGTAACGTACGTACGTCGGTTTTTACCTTATATATAGTTAAATTCCTACCGTATATATAGGTACCTTATATATATAGATAAGTGGCTTTGACCTGAACTTTCAAGCAGTAACCCCCTCCAGCAATTAGTTAGTACTGGCCAAAGATTTACTGTATCAACAAGTGCTATGCAAGCTATGATTTACTGTGTACTCTGAATTGTAGAATTAATTTCACGCCACCGTGTCGGAATTTGCCCCTTTTAGGGGCCTACTTGTTGAAACTGTTACGTATAAATTAACAGCTTCACCCTAAATTATTTATGCATTAGGGTTTCTAATCAAGAAGTGCTTGATAGTCATTTGAAAGTGAGTAGTAACGGTTTTTCAGGTTTTTCTGCAAATACAACAAAATTTCGTGGAGTTTACACTGTTCATAAACTCTGATAAGTAATTTATAATTTTGTAATAATACTACGCTGGTCTAGCAGTGAGCCTATGTATGTACATATTACATATTTTCATCGCTTTCACGCTTTCAATTGCTGCCTACGATTCAAAGCATGAAGCGACTCTAAAGCCCCAAAAAACGTCTTACAAAAAAATACGACATCACGCTGTGGTTTTCATCTATACTGCGACCCTCATAAAAGCAGATAACGTGACCTTAAAAAATGGTAAAATACCCAAACTAAAGTTAGGTGAAAAATACATAACTTTACTGATTAATTAGAGACCACTATTGCTAACGCCATGGTAACTAATTACCGTATTTTACTTTCACAAATGCCAACACTGATATATAGGTGGTGTGTTACGAGAACGAAAGCAGTATAAATACCCTTTAGCACTGGTGTGTTACGAGGACGAAAGCACTCTTTTGATTGCACAACCCGAGACAATGGAAGTGGGCTCCAGAAATATTAATCCTCGCTGGCCTCAAAACAAACAACATTGGCCAACTAATTGAGAGAAATTCAAAGCTTTCGCATCGTCTTAAATTTTATGACGCATTTTTTGACTTTTCATACAGCACAGAAGCAAAACTAATCTATTTAACGTCAGGCGTCCTGTTTGAATTTGGTTGGAAGTTGGCAAGAAAAGTTATTTCTTTTATTTAGTTTACTATTTACTATTTTTTGGGTCTTTTCCGTTATTCCCCCACCAGTCCGGAATTTGGAATTTACTGAGCCGATTTGAATAATTTTTGCACCAACGGACTCTTCTTGACCTCAGGACTTCAAAAAACTAATTTTTAAAAAATTAAAAATTTTTTAAAAAATTCAAGTTTTCAAATTTTTAAAAATTTTAAAAACTTTAGCGATTCAAAATCCAAAAATTGTTATAACACTTTCCTCATCTCAGAAAATGAAAAAATCAGCATTTTGTACAAATTTTAAAAATTTTAATTTTTTTTAAAAATTTAAAATTTTTAAAAACTTGCGTTTTTGAAGTCTTGAGGTGAAGAGGAGTCCATTGGTGCAAAAACTAGTCAAATCGGTTCTGTAATTTCCAAATTCCCGACTGGTGGGGGAATAACGGAAAAGACCCTTTCTTTTTTGTCTGCAAAAATTTACAAAAACATCTACTAGTTGTGCGACCAAAACAAAGCGATGAAAACCCAACAATAATCAGATAGTTGAAAATTTTTTTGGATAGTAAATTTCATTTCAAAA
>JASANF010014329.1:0-14430 GCA_030248245.1 Trissonchulus sp. WLG1_4 | reverse complement strand
TGCATTTCTCTCATTATAATTCACAAACGAATCCAAGTTTGTGTGTCGGTGTTCTAAAGGTTAATCATGACCGCTCTTTCTTTTAGCAAATCTGTTTCAGAATTGCAGAATAGTCATGTGTCACTTGAATAATGCCTACCATTCCCAATAGACTGCAAATCAGCTGCACAATGTCGGTGTAGGCAACAGAGAAGAGACCCCCGAAGAGAGTGTAGCACACGGCCACACAGGCACTGCCGATGATCGACGCGCTGATGTTCAAACCGAGCACTACGCTCACCGTCAAACCTGAAACAATTGCGGTTTCGTAACGAATCACCTGATTTAGAACTTACAATTGTTACAATTGTGAGATTTGTAAAGTTAAGCAACAGGCCCCTGTAGCCCGTTTCAATAAACTCACAGGCCCACAAATTTGTGGGCCTGTGAGCCTGTGCCTGTGAATTCTGTTTCAATATCTCACAGGCACAGGTCACAGCTCACAGGCCACAGGCACAGCGAAATTCATATAACGCGCATATAACAGCAGGCTGTTTTTCAGCAGCGTGCCTATGTGTGTTTGCTGGCAAGCCGAGCATGCAGTCACATTGTGTGCGTCACCTGTGGAATAGTGACCTGTGCCTGTGGCCTGTGACAGGCAGCATTTCATGCTTATTGAAACGGGATTCACAGGCACCTGTAGCTACAGGTCACAGGCCCACAAATTTGTGCCTGTGGGCCTGTGAGTTTATTGAAACGGGCTACTGGCCGCACTCACTATCATGTTTGTGGGGTCTTTGAGCAGACATGAATTGTATTTGATCAAAAGAATTTTTTTTGACCTTCCAGCAATTTTTTAACTGTGACAGCACAAATGCCGTGTCCGTAAGACCGTTAGTGTCTAGATGCTTGTAGCAATCTTATAATTTTAGTAACAGTATCGTAGTTATTCTCAAGTGGAAAAACTGAAACCAAATGTGAGCGATTAGCCCACATTCACATTAGGTCACATTAATCAAGCCTCATGCGCAGTTTCAGTTTTGTTTTACGAGCCCCTTTGCAACGAGCATTGGATTCCAAGAATTACGTCGTTCGTGATTTAAGACTACATATAAATCGACAGACCATGCTGATAGGACTAACAACTTTGGCCTTTTTCCCAAACGCCAGTTGTGTGCGACATAGGTCATATCGATGTTGATTTCGTTATACTCTAAAGGATAGATGTATCTCTGTAAATTCTTTTGATTAACTCCATTAACCCTTTCATTCATAATGTTGCTTCAAAGCAGCAATTAGCACTATCTCATACTATTGAAGCCTGTCGGGTTTATGCTTCACAGGATCAGTTACATCACGAGCATGCCTTAGGTATCCGAGTAAAGCGAGCCAAAGGCCGAGTGGTTAGGCGTGACAGTCCTGCCACAAATTTGTCATTGGGAGGCAGGCCCAGTCTGTGGCGGCGGATCAAAACCCAACCAAAGCTTGGACTTAGTGCAATTTATAAAAATTCGTGAAGAAAAGGGTTAAAGATGCGTGAATCAAAGCCTTACCGAGGACTCTTAGAGTGGAGGCGGTCCAGAAGAGTTCTCCAATCAGACATGGCAGGTACATTAGACCCCCGACTTTGGTGCCATACTTCTCCTGGAATGGATCCAGCATGGTCATGTACATCCGCTTGCGATAGACACGGGCGAAAAGGAACCCGCCTGAAACATTAATTGACAGGTTTTGCGAAACCATCGTCTGCTTACAAATATTCCAGCCAAGGAGACGAATTTACATGTAATTTTAATAAGAAAATGTGCTAAACAAAAAACGCTGGAAACATCTCACTTAGGCGTAGACCACAGAAACTTAGCCAAAATTGTACATAACTGATTTGATTTAAATTTATTTGTTTATTTAGTCTTTACTGGTAAAATAAATTTGTTTGTTTAGTAATCACGTTAATAAGTTTTTAATTAAATGAAGTTGAATCAAATCAGTCATTTCCAGTTTTTGCCCCGAGCTTTTTTTCCCATTCCTGTGCTTCTATGACGCTAACTGGCTACAAAATCAGAATGAGGTTTAATTTATCTGAAGTGCGCATATTTTTAAAAACTTTGCAGCCACCCTCTTAGCTGTATTATTATGGCTGAACTGCAATTTGGCTGAGACATTTGTTTGGTCGTGTGAGATTCGGCTGGGATTTCACGACCCTGAAACGCAAGCCACCATGTTACAAAAGTCCTTCTCATCATTTAAACTTATTATCCAAAATAGAATATAACTAATTAGGTTTGCCGAGACATAACACTGCACCGGGTAAACCTAACATAGTTAACCACAGAACATGTAAAAATAATAGAGTTACAACACAGACGGCAAAACAGCTTGCGATGCGCGATTAATGGAATATATTTAATTTAGCTACATTATATTTTGGATAACACGCTAAACGAACCTTAGTTTGAACTGTCGAAACTACGAGAACGAGACAGGCAAATGATGGATGAAAGTTTAACTGTGGCAAACTTGCTGAGTTAATAATGAGAAACAGGTCTTTATTATTAATTTAGTAATATTTTCAATTTTTAATTTTTGAGCAGTTAGTCATCGGCAAAAGTTTGACAAAAATTGTAAATTCCAACAAAAATGAAATTTTTAATTATTAGGAATATTCTCTAAATGAATTAAACGGATTAGAATAGCACAATAATATTTAACTTATTGTGATATTGGGTTATATTTGTTACTGGCAGCTGTCGTTTATACATAAGTATTTTTTATTTCAATTTCAATTAAATCCGTTTAAATCATCATCATGGCTCGAATCTTAACAGGATCCGATTGGGCCACAGCGGCATTATATAGTCATACCTATCAAGAGACTGATGGAATAGCCAATGGGCACCACACACCAGACCAGTCCTTTTGCGTACACTGCCTCAGTGCTGCCCAAAATGTAGCCGCCACCCACCCACGTAGCTGAAAAAACATGCAATTAGTAGGTGTGTAACGTACAAAGATGGATCATCTTCATTGCGTAATGCTGGGCTACCTAATTTGCATAATTAGTTATATACGTATCATCCCTCTCTGCCTTCAGTCTGCTGTCTGCGGTGATGTTGATATACATATTCGCACTCAACTGTGCTCGTTATCTCATGTATGTGCATTTGTTCCGTGTATGTAGATTTTAACTAACTGCTTCACGCGTCTTTAGCGAGCCTAGCAGAAGCTAATCGAGTCCATGCCGAAGCTAAAAACCTGTTTTTCTATTAATACAAAAGCATGACCAACGTTCTCCTTATTAAACGATATATTGAACAGTGACTGAGAAAAGACAACGGCAGCTACTGTAGTCAGCTTTCGATAAACGTATGCACCATCCCTTGTTCACTCAATCTGAAAGAATCGCCATTTGCTACTATTTGACAAGTGTAAATATAAAAAATGCTACTGGAATACATACATATGTACATGCATAACTAAATTATTAAATAACACCGTGGAAATTTTCGTCTACTGACGATTTAGCTCTACGTATCTCTTTTGTTCTAATTGTGAGTAAAGAGTAAATATGTTCAGTATTAAAGTTAAGTTACTGATAGCAGTTATCAGTCCTCTAGCTAGGTTGTGAATGATTTCGTATGCTGATCTCTATTGTACTTAATTTTCTGCCTATCGCTTCTTTCAGCTTAGATTTGTGCCCTATAGCCAATCTCAGTAAGTGTTATAGTTCACGGGTAACCCCTGGTTGAGGCAAGTTTTCCCGCACTTGTAGAAACATATCCATCTCCAAAAGCCAATCAAATCTCCATTTTACATTACATAGTAACATCAAGCCAAGATAATATTTTATTAATTTTCGTTGAGTCTAGAAATCACTAGAAAGACTGCTAGTTGATTCTTTGCCTTGCAAACTTGCTCACAGCGTAGTAAAATGATTACGTGGCGTATGAATAGAAAACTATTCACACTTACTTTACTTAGAAGTTTGAATTAGCATACGTATTGCTTATAGATGACAAGCACAAGATTTGATCTGCTGCTTTGGAGGCCAACTTTTTGCTTAGGCTTACGAGCTGGACTTGACTCAAACTTTGTTCATGCAAAAAAGATGTGTATTTTTTGTCCCAATTGCTTCCGGAACCAACCGACAGATAGAAGTGATAATTATGAAGTATCGTGCATGTATGAGGGCGGACGGGCGGAAAGCCTCCCCCCCAAACGTCGAGGGGCCAAGGGGAGGGCCCCGAAAATCTCGTAAAAATGGCACTTTTCGGAAAATTTGCGCAAAATTTGGGATATTTTTGGTCTATCAGAGAGGGAGGACTTCCAAAATTTGGCAGGAGAGTCCCCCCAAATTTTGGCCCCGTTACATCGGCCTATGTATTTTTGATAGACTACATCCCAACTCAACAAACCTAAAGAGACGGCTAAATTTCCCTGATAGACTACAACCCTAAAGCCCTTTAATCGTTTCCCAGATAGGCTACACACCTTTCCCAAATAGACTACAGGACATTGCAAAAAAAGTTTCCAATTCGTTAGTGGTAACGAACATTCGTTACCAGAAAAAGACGAAGCTTCGTTCAAAAGGACCAAGGTTTGAACAATCAACGAATTGAAAACTTTTTTTGCAATGTACTGTATATACAACCTTCATCTTTTCTAGTATATTTCCCACGTGGACTACAAAAGTCAGGGTCCTTTGTGGGAAACAGATTTGTCAGTAATCCGTCTGTAGCCTATCTGGGAAATTCAGCTGTCTGTTTGGGTTGTAGACTATCTAGGATGTAGTCTATCTGGGAGTAAACCGTTACATGTTTGCATTTGATATATTAAGGTGTGGCAGCATGTTTGGACGCAGGGGGTGTCAGATTGACAGATTATTAGGTTATAAGTTTCTTATTGACAGCATCCCCCTTCCCAGACTTGCTAGTGCGTCAATTGAATCATCTTTCATCCAGTCGTTTTTTGTTCACCATTCGCAGGAAACAGCAGCTCCGGGTCTCGTCTCAATCAAGCTGAATCTGCTATTTGACCGCATGTCGTTTTTTATTAAAACCGTCTCCACTTATATTAGCTATATTTATATAAATAACATTCGATATAGGAATAGTAAATATGTATATGCAATTGCACAGAATCTGTGCTGATGTACTTAATATGCAGGGACGTAGCCAGGATTTTCAAAAGGGGTGGGGGGTCGCACCTTGTCCACATTTTTGCTCACTCAGTGATAATTTATATTGGTATAATATATATAATGGTAATAATAAATAATAAATATATAATGGTAATTTTGAAGTTGAAGTGAAGTTTTTA
The DNA here is from genome assembly GCA_030248245.1 of Trissonchulus sp. WLG1_4. Taxonomy (NCBI): domain Eukaryota; kingdom Metazoa; phylum Nematoda; class Enoplea; order Enoplida; family Ironidae; genus Trissonchulus; species Trissonchulus sp. WLG1_4. The sequence goes on along the minus strand of JASANF010014329.1, from coordinate 9,135 downwards.
GCGATTTTAGTACTTACACGCGACCCCCGCGACCCTTCCCCCCTGGCTACGCCCTTGTTAATATGTATGTATAAAAAATTCCCTCTTTGAGCCGAAAATTGGACATTTTTGCGTTTTGTGAGTTCAAGTTCACCAAACGTCGGGACAAGTCCCCCCTAATATTTTTATAAATCCAGGACAAGCCTCCCCTGACTAGACCCCGTGTATATAGATGTACATACATATTATGTGTATACATATTACATAATCATGTATATAGTATGTAGCAGGCGTGGATCCAGGGGGGGGGGGGGGGCGGGGGGGGCCCGCCCCCCCCCCCCCCGAAATTTTTTCCGACTGAAATTTTACACAAGGGTCCCCCCTTTGGTTTTTATTGCCAGACCAAAAAAATTTCCGATACGTCTCCAATTGACCAAATTTGCCCTAAAAATAAAAAATTTCTCCAATTTTTTTACTGGGGGCTGTCGCCCCCAGAACTCCGCAACTTTCTGGCTTAATGAATGGTCCTTCCTACTGTCTTGTGTCAAAGTCTATGCATGTGTACATGGGTACATTATGCTGCATTTACTGGTCAAATAATTATATACACTGTCTGATTTGACGTTCCCCGTTTGTTTTAATTTCCCGGTTGGAAACAATTTCTGATACGACTAACTCACTTTTTTGCATTGTAATCTATCGTTTTGCTAATTGCGGCATAGTGAACGGAGCAGGTTTGAAAAAATTCTGTCCATAGCAATACCAATATCCTCAAAAACTGTAATGTCTCTCTACTTTAGTACCAAATCTACCAAATTTGGCCTGAAAATCAAAAATTCTTTAATTTTTTTCCTGGGGGCTGCCGCCCTGCACCTATTTGTTATTTACGACAAGTGTTGCTTAAAACGTATTTTTCAATGCAATTTTTACTCTCAAAATTTTGAAAAAGTCCCAGCTTCTGGGGGCTGCCGCCTCCAGACCCCCGCAACTGTGTGATTTGATAAAAGTAGCAGACTTTAGAGGATATTCCGGGGTCAAAAACAGTAAGGCGTCTAGTTAGCTTCTGGGGGCTGCCGCCCCCAGACCCCCGCATCAGTGAATTTGTATTGTATTATAAATAGTTGTAGTGGTCGAGGGGGGGGGGTCGCGCCCCCCCCCCGAAAAAAATTCCTGGATCCGCCACTGGTACGTAGATATATATGTAATGTATATAATACGGTGCTTAGCTAACTCCTCCAGGTTTTACCGGTTCAGCCTAGCCTGGGTTCCAATTTCTTTGGGTCTCACAAGCCACCGTTTTCATTCATCATGGCTGAGTTTTTCCTGAAAGCCTGCGCAAACCGGTTGCCGAAGGGCTTTCAAGGTGTCTGCCTTTTTTTCCGATAAACAAAGAACAGCTGGCTGGCAGACACACTCGGGCCTTTTGTCATTTTTAGTAGACTTGCATATCATGCGAGTGCTTAAAAGTGATCCTGAAATAACAAGGGGTGAGAATGTTTTGTGTGCTTATGTTATAATAGAAAAGATTTTTCTCTATCCGCTTTTGAGCAGACGTTTAGTCTGTTATAACTTCATTTTGTCCAGGTTCTTGGTTTTTTTACAACATGTTGAGCTGTATTAAGTATTTTTACCTATATATGTGTGAACTCATTCTTGTTTTCCACTTTTGTTCCGCGTAGCTGCTACTGCAGCTGCATAAGCTATGAATGTATATACTTCAGTACAAACACAATTGTTGTTGTCAACAGAGGACTATCATCTGACTGGACCGTTGAAAAAAAAAACAAGAACATGTTGTCAGAAAGTGTCTGACAAGTTTTTTAGTTTCATTTTTGTCTGAGGCTTTGGTGGTGGCGTCAGTCAATACTATGACTATGTGTGAGGTGCAAATGCCTTTCTAGTATAACAAGTTAGCTATTTTTTAGTAGCCAGTTCTTGATTTTTTTGCATGCAAAAGCAAACTGGACAAAAAATTGCTGGCCTTTGAAGCGTTGTTAGCTGATATTCGGAGTAGTCCCATACTTGTCTGCATAACGTCGGCTCGGGTGTAGCCTAGAGATTCTGGGGTGGGGTACGTAGCAACTTTTTCAGCCATTTTTGCAGTGTGAGCCACCTTTTTTGATTCGGGAGTCACTTATTTTAGCAATGTGAGCTAGTTTCAAGCATACATGTATGAGGGGGGGATTGGGGGGACCCCCCCCAAATCGAGGACCCGGGGGGGAGGGTCCCCGAAATTTGGGCAAAATTTAGAAAAAATGGCACTTTTTGGCGAAATTTTTAGAAAATTTTGCAAAATTTAGGGTATTTTTGGTCAATCTGGGGGGAAGGGTGCCCAAAATTTGGCCGGAGAGGCACCCCCAAAATTTTGACCCCGTTACATGTATATAATGGTTTCAAGACATTCTGGGGGGCGGGGGGGTTGGGATGAAAAACCTTTCAAATCCCCCACCCACAGATTACATGCCCTTAAAATACAGTCCAGGGGGAGGGAAGGGGCTGCGGCTAGGAGAAAATGAGGGGGGAGGGTCCCGGTGGGCGTGGGAGTAAAATTTTGGCCAAAATTTGAAAAATCGGCATTTTTTGGTAAAATTTAAGCAATTTTTACCAAAATTTTCGCCAAAAGTTGTCAAAAGCGCCAAGCGTTTTTTTGTCAAAAAAGGTAAAAATTGCGTCATTTTTAGGAGAGGGAGTCAAAAATGAGTGGATGGATGTAGGGGAGGGTGTCCCACCAAGGGGGGAGAGACCGAGACCCGTGTACGTGTATGCTCCCACCACGCCCATATATGCTCGAAACTAGACTATACGGGCCTCGCGAACAGTTTTTATGAGGAGGGGGATATCTCCAGCTTTGCAGCTGGTGCACTTTTTTGACCGTTTTTGACTGAAATTTTGGCCTGTTCTGAGACTGATAGTAATTTTTCGCGCAGCTAATGTTCGTTAACCTGACCGTCAAAAAGCATTTCTTTTAAGCCTGTTGCGTAAAGAGCGTAACTGATTTTGCAACCGAATAATCAATATTTGAAGCTGTTTTTTTATTATATACACGTTTTATACTACGGTGTGTGTGTGTGTGTGTGTGTGTGTGTGCAAGCACCGAACAGTTGCTGTGTTGTTTTGAGTGTTTTTTGTGCGTCCCAATCAGCAATCGAATTCAGCAGTCGTCAGCCAAGCCCCAGCAACTGCAGCAGCTTGCAATATTGCCGCAACGGCGCAGAACTGGATTGCAGCCGCTTTTTTGCGCCACATTATGTCGTCTCAATACATCTATTGCGTATATTTATATATCACACACACACACACACACACACACACACACACACACACACACACACACACACACACACACACACACACACGCATACAAAGACACGCATATGTGCGGAAAGAGCCAAAATAAATAAATTTTCAGCCGTTGTTTAACTTTGTCTACGCTGTCTGCCCAACTTTTCTCGTACTCAAACACTGTGCTCTTGCTGGCTGCATGCTAAGACGGCAATGTTTTTTTTTATTTTACTTTGGTTCTAGTAATTGCATTGAAAGTTACGAACAGTAACTGTTTGTGTATAGATCGTTTCAGTTATAGTATACTTACTGTACATATATACTGTATATATATATTTGCAAGTAGACTATCATGTGTATGTTACAGTCTACTGTCACTGGTTTGCGTACGATTTTTGAGACTGCTCATAGGTGTTTAACTGTTTTAATATCTCCAGAACTTTATTATAGTATATATTAATAATGTACTATTTTTTACAATTTGCGAGACACTAGACAGCTGGCATGCGGTTTGCAAAAAAAACCTCAATTGTGAAAACCCCCCTTAGGGAGAGTCGTTTCAAAGCCTTATAGGTTTTTTCAAAAAAGAGCAATTTATTTTAATTTTAATAGTTTTTTCCGACACATCGTCACAGCAGCCTGCCCCAGACTATGCGGTAGGTCCTTTATTCGGCCCAAAATGCATTTTTTCCTCTCACAAAAAGTATTTATTATATACATTTTGATTCGTGTTCTTCCATACCTGATGCTCAAGGTAGTTGAGATTGAGAATGATATATATATATATATATATATATATATATATATATATATATATATATATATATATATATATATATATATATATATATATATATATATATATATATATATATATATATATATATATTTATATATATGGTGCTTTTTCGATATTACTACTAATAGTTATAGTACACTATACAGTCTATACTATACTATATACTTTTGTCTCTTGACAAGTGATTCATTTTTTCTTGGAGGCAACTTTACACAGCAGGTCAGTAATTAATGATGGACCAATAATTCCGGGTTATGCAGGACTGGGCTGGGAAAACGGGCTGCCACAGCTGTTGGCCGATGAGACCCCCAAAGTCGATAAACCGATACGAGTTCGGCTGTCAATCATTCATTGTTTGTGTTCTTTGGTTCCTGTGGTCTAGAGCCACTTTTCACCTGTTTTTATTTCATTCTATTATATACCATTTTTTCACTTTTTTTATCATTTTTTATTTAGTCTACTTTTTTGTTATAAGTAGATGAAATATGTGCACTTACAATGCTCTAATGTTTGCCAGTTTTGAAATTGTTTTTTTTACTTTTTTGAACTTGTTTTTTTATTTTGTTTCAGCATTCGTCGCCATCATTCTCAGCAGGGTATCTTTCCAGCCCCTGTTCTGTGTCTGCCAGAGTGCCCCCCCTATTTCGCGACCCCCCCGACCCCCCTGTGATCATTCGCAGTCTCGCTAGCACCACACCGACCACTGTGCTTTATGCAAATGCCATGCGAGCCGACGTGGCGTCTACTAGTGCCGCACTGCACCACAATATGTCATCTAGCCCCCCGGCTATGGCCCCTTGTCCCCCCGGACCCCCCCTGACAGGCGCCTGCGCCCCCTACGCCTGTAGCGACAGTAGTGCCACCCTCCATTGCACTTGCCATGACCTTGGTCTGCCCAGTAGTGTGGAACGACCGGACGGAGAGGAACGATACATGACCCCCCAGAGAGTGACCGTTGACACGAGCTCTGCAGGGGGGCGGGGAAGCGGGGGTCGCAGGAACCCCCCCATAGACTCGGCCACCAAGCCAGCCCAGCCTGACTGTACAGCACACGCACAGCCGCGACGCTCCGATCCCAGCCTGCGTCTGCTGCAGGACTCGTCGCAGCGTGCGCACACGACTCAGAAAAAGAGGAGCGCTGATCCCCTCAGCCCCCTGATACCCAGCTGGCCGGACGAATTCCAAACCTACATTGTGCCTCCACCAAATCGCGTCTGCTCTGACGCTCCCACGGCCTCCGGTGGCGCCGGTCAGTCTGCGGCGGCGAGTGGATTCTTGTCGCGTAGCGTGGACTCAGTCGCCAGCCCTTTGGCTCAGCCCCCCTATTATGGCGATGTGCCCTCGCGACCGGCCCCCCCTGACTCCGTACTCATTCTCTCGTCCTCTGCCCGAAACGGCTGCCATTCGCCCGCCCCCCTCATCCCAGACTACGGGACGCCACGTCACGTGATTGCCACAAGCCCCGCCTACTCGCTGCCTAGCTCCGCCCCCCCTCCTGCCCTGTCTGATGGCATATCAGATGCTCAATGCTGGACCCCTGCCCCCCCGCAACACTATTTATCATCCGACCCCCCTTCCAACCACCTCCTCTCGCATCACAATGGCAACCCGTCTGCTGGGGCTGCCCCCCCTGGCAGTCTACGCTCCCCCCTGTCAAATCTCGCTCAAGCTGTTAAGACTAAACTGCGCAAAAACAGCGCCGCTGCCTTGGGCCCCCCCTCGGCACAACAACAACAACAACAACAGCAACAAGTGATCTATACGCACTCCCGACCCCGACTTTCCACCGAACCAAATCTGATCAGATCCCATTTCCATTGCGTTCCAGTGGGGGAGGCGGATCAGGGGCCCCTACGTTCAATGTCATGTGCCAATCCTCATTTTCCGGATAGTTAGCCCCCCCCTTCTCCTACCATTACTTTACGCCTACCCATCAGTGATTGGTTTATACCATGTCAATATTTGTATGGATTCTAATATATATGTACATACATAGTTCATTCGTCAACTTATTGCCATTGGATTTATATTTATATAAATTAATTAATCTTTATAAATTTCTGGTAGACTTGGCTCAATTGCTGATTTCTGTGCTGGTGCGGATGAGATGCGGTTACGGATATAATTTTTTAATATTAAAAGAATTTATTTATCAAAAAATGGTATGTAGTTTAATTTCTGTAACTGCTATTGTAATGTATTTTGAAATTTAATTTTATATCTATTACAGCTCTTGGTATGAAAAAATTAAAATGCTTGAAAATGTTAGAATTCAGATTCTAAGGGCCAATTCCTAAACTGGATTAAACGGATTAGATTACAATTTGTTTGCCCAATTACTTCTCTCGATGTTGAGGTAGGCTTTAAAAATGTTGTGAACATTTTGTGCTACAAATAATTGCTACCGCAAATTGCGTATAAATTCATAAACGATGTCATGAGTTATTGGCAAAACAAATTTTAAACTAAATCCGTTTAATCCATTTTAGGAATCGGCCCTAAGACATGATGATGACGTAAGTTTCAGGTCCTGTTAAAAAATGTGTTTTTTATATTTAAATAATTTTTCTTATTTCCTATCTGATGGATTTGTCTTTTGGTATTTTTATCCGTTTGTTTGTATAGTTTGCCTGCAAACTTTAAATGCCTTATGTGATGTAATAGCTTGTAGGTACAACAACACTCGACGTTAAGTAGTCTTATTGAACTCTGATTGGTTTGCTAAGTAAGGCCTTTTCATAAATGAGATTAACTGAATTAAGTTATGTCTATTATTTATGATTATCTTTGTATGTCGCACAAACTTTTACAAACTCATCCTTGTGTCAAAATACTTGCATTTTGATAGCGATATTGCTCCTTGATGCTTTCTGAAAGCTAAGGACCAATTCCTCTACCGGATTAAAGGGTTAATTTTAATCGGACTAGCGGTTTTAAAATTTTGTTAAAAATGACATTCCAAGACCAGAGATGCACGGGGGGAATCTTTGCGGGCGGGGGGGCGCAACGAGGGGTGGTCCCCAGTTTTGGCCATTTATCGGCGATAGCCGAACATTTTTCAGAATTTTTCGATTTTCAACTCATTTTTGGGGTACTTTTTTGGCCGCAGGCCAAAATTTTTTGCAATTTTGCACTTTCTTGGCCATCAGAGGGGGGGGGGGTGGGGGGTTGAGGGGGGGCCGGATGTCTGAGGGGGGGTGCCAACCCGCCTACCCCCCCCTATGTTCATCTATGTCCAAGACTGCTTTTTAGGCAGACTTTAAATCCGTTTAGTCCACTGCTACAAATTTCAGGAATAGATTCAGACTGAAATTAAGCCGATGACTTATTTAACTCGTTTAGTCCGAATGCCGTTCCTAAATCTCAAGTAGGTTAATTTAGTTTATGAAAAGGCACTGGTAGCTCTGCCCTACTTTATTTTTTTTTGCTAATTTTGTGTCAATTTTGAGCTCTGATAAAAGAACATACAGTAGTAGCATTTTCTGATTTGAAAATTGTATAAAAAGATATAATATGTACGCGATACAGACCTAATATATAGTGTTACTTAATTTTTTATTTTTATATTATAGCTTGATTGCAAAAATATTATTTTCGTGTAGGCTCTTTTAGCTTGTATTGTTTATTATGTAATTTATAAGTTATTGGTGCGTTTGCGTTATTTTGTTTTCTACGTGGCTAGAGGGATGTTGACATTTTGCTTGTTAAAGTGTTGCGAGTTTATTCAAAGATGTTTTGCACAAATATTAACAATAGTAACAATTATTGACAATAATAGTAACAATAGTAATAATTGATTTTCACTTAGTGAAAATCATGTGATTCATAGTGATTTTTTAGGAATTCGTGACAAATTATTGTTTTTTTCGCCTACAGTTGCTGCTACTGGTAAAATTTGTAGAAATTCATGGTGAAAGGTTTAGTCGAAATCAAAGATCTGCTCCGCTGTCTGTTTGGTGCCTTATAATGGGAGTGGTCAAAATTATTTCAATGAAGTAAATGGCATAAAATTATTCTAATTTGCATAAATTTATTGGTCATATTTCAATACCTTGCGTGCCAAAGTATATTAAGTCAAAATTATTTTTATGTAGTAATATTATTTTGGTTCATGAGTTGTGTGTGGATTCTAATACTAAATTTGATGCTAATTTTTTTTCAGTGGATTGTAGGTATCTTCATGAAGGTTAAATAATATATTGAAATAGATTTTGTATATTGAAAATATCAGGGGAAGTATAACCCATGGATCAAGTTAGGCTATCTTTACCCATTTCTCACATTTGCCCAGCCAGTTTTTTTTGGATTCCGTGAGAAAAACCAACTAAAACAACAAAAACACGAATATGAATCGGACTTCAGAAGCAATAATATAATAAAGAACTTGCGCACAACTTTGAACCCCCATCGCATATTTGTAAGTGTAGTATGTTTTACAGTGTGTCTGTTATTGTACAGTGTGTAATATTCTACTTGCAAGAAAGTTAGGACATGTTTATTAATAGTTTGCTGTTTTTTCCTTTGTTGCTGGTTTAAGTAATTTTTTATTGAGGCAACTCAATTTTCATTCACAGTTTAGAGATTCAGATTTTGAAATCGTTCCTCGATGCTCGCGTTTGGAAATAACTGAGATGTTTTTTCATCAGTTATAGATAGGTCTGCCCATTTCTTGAAGTCAGACCAACCAGAAACAGCATTTCTAACTTTTACTTAAAAGTGTTTTTTTGGATTTAAAAAATTTGGCGTTAGAATTTGCGAACAAATTTGAGCACGTTGACGCATTAATTAGAGATTAATAAATAGAATTTATGTCGAACTTCGAGTCACAAACTGATGGCCACTGTGAGTAAGCTGGGAATAGGACGTAAAACTCGCCACTGGCGGGGATAAAAACATTTTGACAGAAATAAAGGTAGAAAGAAACGTTTTCTCAAAGTGTGGATCTGAATGGGAAATTTTAACCCCTTGCGAACTTTTAAGGTCGATTCATACTTATGGCGTATGTCCGTCCAGTCTGCCAGCATATGGCTACCAGCAAGGCATAAAGGCCATTTCACACGAAGGCGCAAGGCGCA